>VWZX01001051.1:1584035-1607199 GCA_013399015.1 Galbula dea | reverse complement strand
AGTTTGGTGTCATCAGCAAACTTGCTGACAGTGCACTCTGTTTCCTCATTCAGGTTGTCAATGACTATACTGAATAACAGTATTATCTGTCACCAAGGCACCCACCTCATTCAGCAGAGGGCCAACATTGCCTTAGTGTTAGTTTTTCGTGCAATGTATTTGAAGAAGCCCTTCCTGTTGTCCTTGACCTCCCTTGCAAGGTTTATTTCTAGAGAGGCCTTAGCTTTCCTAATTGCCTTCCTACATCCTCTGACAACAGTCTTTTACTGCTCCCATGTGGGCAACCCCTCCTTCCATGTTCTATCGACTCTTTTCTTGTTTAACAAGAGCTGCCCTTGACCGAAAGAACAAGAACCTTCTCCCTCACAATGTACATGGAATGAAGTTGAAAAATGGTCTGCCATTTGTGTGAGAGGGACAAATTTATGAGACCTTTGTCATGGTCAGCAGCGAAGATTAATGGAAGCTGGGACTTGAGTCAATCAGTATTGAAACAAACTAAACCAATTAATTAAATGGAAACTCTTAGCAGAGCCTGTATCAATAAATACAGATAAATATTGATGCAGATCTGTAAGATTTGGAGAGGAGAGTGGAGCAAGGAATGCAACAATGTAGAAAATAGAAAATGTTTAAAGGGAAAGCATTTCACTATGTTGCTGCTGGTGATCATCCAGAAGGATTTAGCACTGAAGGGAAAACTGAGCTAGGATTTGTATAGAAAAGCTAGAGTTGTATTATTTTTCTGTAATATATCTGCCCTGTATTTCTCTCACTGTTTTCAGCTGTAGTCTTCATTTATCTTTTGCTCTTTTTGCTTTTGTATTTTTTATGTTATTTACTTATAATGTAGAACACACATGAATTTATTATGTTTAATAATATGATTAAAGCAAAATCTATAATCTGGAATTAAAAATGTACATTCCCAAAACACCATGGGATGATTAATACATACAGAAATTGCATTTTCCCCAGACCAATTCTTTAAATGGTAGCATTTCCTTATAGTTGTGTATAATAAAAACATCCTGGTGACTGGGGAAGTTTCTATAGAGGGGCTCACTTCCTGAATTTCTCCAGAGTGCCTGTTTATAAAAACTGAGAAGAGTATGTTATTGATGATGTTAGGAGTCTTAGGACACATTTAGGCAGGTCTTAAGAGATCACACAGAATCACAGAATCATTACGGTTGGAAAGGACCCTCAAGATCATCTAATCCAACTGATAGCCCTACACTACACTTATTCCTAAATCATCCCCTGAAGAAACACATCTATCCTCTTCTTAAAAACCTCCAGAGATGGTGACTCCACCACCTCCCTGGGCAGCCTATTCCAATATCTCACCTAGGTTTAACTCATGGTGAAGATGTATGTTGTATAAGAAGGAAAAAATACTTGGTAGTGTTCGAAATGGGACCGACTGGGACAATAAGGAGTATGGTGGTGAAATACAGAAAGCACTAGTAAGTGCTATACAAAGATGTTAATATTCTTACATCAGAGAAAGTGGTGCTCAAAAACCAATTCCAACGTCTGATGTGGTGGGGAAAAGAGCAACTTATTCAAATTACAGGGTTTGCAGAACTTGGCAAAAAATTAGCTTATGATAAAAACCTTTCAAATGACTGAAAAGAGGAATGCATATTCAGACAAAGAAATTCAATCATTTGTGTCATTCTCCCCACCTACCTGGCCACAGCAATATTAATTGAGACATGCACACACACACACACACACACACACAAAATTTTTTAAAAGTCTTAATAACTTCATTTCTGCATGGCAACCAGTTATCTTTAAGGTGCAGCATTCTTTCATAAAGGAAAACTGCTGGAAGGGCTATATACAATGTCCCTAGTATAGAATCCAAATTGAATTAAAGTGCTCTTCTGAGCCAGGACCTGTCCCTGAAAGACAGAAGAAACAGAACAGAATAACATCATGCAGTTAAATTCATCTCTCTGTATCTCAGCTGCAGGAAGTTGGTGGATGGTATGACCTCAGAGGTGATCATCCCACTACTAAGGGGAATTTTTCAGCTAAGTGAGAGCAACCAGGGGAAAAAAAACCAACCCAAAAACCACAAAAAAACCCGCCAAAACCCACAAATCAACAAACAAAAAAACCCCAACACCAAACAAACCACCACCAGTAGCAACAACAACAAAAATTACTGCTGCTATTTTCAGACTAAACTGAAAAGGATCAAAATTGACTCTATGGGCCTGATGAAGTTGCTAATAAAATTATATCTTCTAGAATTAACATGACTGGGAGCAGGTTCAAATTTCATTACTCATTTTTATTTTTAAGGGGCCCCTTTTTATTGCTTTATAAAGACATGAACATCCAAGATGCTCAATATTTTTAGAAGTAGGTAAATAAGCTCACTTGCTGCCTTCCTCACTTTCCCAGTAGGGCAATAGAGCTTCTGCATACAAATAAGAACACAATTTTGACTAAGATTGTCAAAAATGAGGGCAAAAGATCCATAGTTTAGCAAAGAAGTAGATTAGAAAATGTAAATCTGCTCTGGTGGCAATAAGAAAACTGACTATGCCAGAAAGATTGGTACAAACACAACCACACTTTCTGACAAATTTTCATCCCCTTCTTCATCCTTAGGAGTATTAAATTGACCTACTGTACCCTGACAACACCAGAAAAATGGGATATGATGATGGTTCCAGTTTCAGACACCCTATAGTTTTCAGGCTTTAAAGCAACCAATTTGTTAAGGTATATATATATATGTATAATCCAGATGTTAAAAGTCCCAGAGCAGAAATGTGGTAGTATCAAGTTGTTTACACCATTCTTGCTGGGCTTCATAGAGCTAACATGATATTTTATTGGCATGAACACTTGTTTAACTGCATCTTCACAGGGGGGATATTTTATGCTTTATAACAGAAAAGAATAGATGGGTGTCTCAACTGTTTTGTGTGAATATGCTCCCTGCTAAAAGCTTCACCTGTCTGTACATAGAAGCCTTCAGAAAGTGAAAGGGAACTAGAAAGAGTATGACTGTAAAACACTATCATTTTTCTTTACTGGTTCCCTTTTGTAGATTAACATAAACTGCATAATTCTCAGTGCATTATTAGAGTGTCTAGATAGTGAAGGGTGGCTTGTAGGCATTATAATTTTCTTTGCATTTTTGAATAGTTTGCTTTAAAAATAGAAGAGAAAATCCCATGTTATCCACACCCAAGAGGACAGAACTAGTGACGATATTTTCCTGTTACAGCTGAAAAAAAATTCTGCCCTAGGTGCTGTTGGGAATAATGGAGTTTTGACTGCTCACCATGATAAATCTCCATTTGAGATGCTGGGCTAGGATTTTCACTGGATCTATTATTAGAACTTCTGTCTTCCCTATGTCTCAAATAAAGTCTAAACCGAACAAGTGGGAACCTGCATTATATACAGACACATTAATAATTAAGAATTGTTAATTTTAGAGCAGTAGTAAGTATGCCACTCACAAAAAGTATTTGAAAACATTTTGTGTTTACTCACAGACAATTGGCTGTTAAAATAAGATTCTTACTAGTTAAGCTTTGTAACACCTCAAGCAGACAGTTTTATCCAATAAGGATGTGAAAAGAATTTCTTCAAATAACTCAAAACCTAAGCCCAATGTCCTGATCCCCAGTCTTCTGTCCTGCAGAGGAGAGTTACCCCAGTGGCTTTCCACAGCAAGCAGCACTAAATGACACTTGTGTTGATTACCATATTAAATGGGATAGTGTTTTACGCTCCTATTCAGAAACACTTTGCTGGAGTGTTCAGCATAATTAGTTAAAAACATGCTACTTTATCTTTAGCAGAACATAGCTGATTAATTCCCAGGTTAGAAGACACAGGTGTGTGAGGATAAAAGCCTTGTTTGTTTGAAAAAAAACCAGAAATTGTCTCATAGCTTTGCAAATTATTTCCTTTAAAGCAATCTTGCTAAATGAAGATAGAAATACCTGTTCAACATTTATTCATTGAAAAGCAGAAAGTTTCTGTTATGTTTTGGTTTTGAAACAATGTTAAAAACTGTCCTAGTGTAACTCTATTGAGTTTAATGAATTGTCACTGGAAATGAATTTGGTCTTGGTATCTCTGTTTTCGCCTTCCAGAAAAAAAATGTTTTTCATCTAACTTTACGTATTAGTCACAGACAAGGAGCCAAATCCTGAAACAACTCTATCTTCTTTATGTGGACTTTCTAATTCAGTTTGTTTTCTAATGAGATGAAAGGGAAGTCAACATCACTCCATTTTTGTAACGGCTTTGAGTCAGTTCCACAAATTTGATGATGTTTACCCCCAAACCCAAGAATTTCTTGCTGGATTAATCATTGTATGAGAAAAAGCATAACATTAAAAGTGTATTTGGAGAGTAGAAAGAGTAAAACACCTTGGACATTTTATTGGCTGACTTGTGTACAAAATGATACTTTGGAAGAAGCTGGGGTAACTTTCAAACATCTTGAATACTCTAACATTTATACTGGTGGGAAATGTGTGGGTTGGATTCCTCCTCTACCTAAACAGGCAAGATGTCTGTGCCAGCACTGAGAGAATGGCCTTGTGGTGCCTGGGCAAAAGGCACAGGATCTCTGGACTGACAGCAGATGCAGAGCTACTCCAGAGACAAGGCTATGCCCTCCTGGTGCTTCCCCTCAAACCATACATCTCTGTGACAAACCTTCTCTCAGGCCTGATGTGCTCTGGCTGCCTTCACCCAGATTAGAGGGGAACATCTTGTACTTAAAATGCTGTCATCTTCCACCCATACCTACCTACTGCCTAAGGTTTTATTTGGAAAATATATAACTTTTACAGTCTTATACTTTCCAAATTCAATGTTGATAGTGTGCAGCTCCTGGAGAGCTTTAATTTAAAAGTAACTGTGCCAGGAAGCCTATCTTGGAAATTGGGTTAAAGAGATCTTTCTTAATCAGTAGAATGTTTTTCATTAAAGAACACTTATCTCTGTTGTCAGATGCATTGACTTGCAGATCTAGTTGAAATTGCTTTGTTTTGGTTTGTTCCAAAAGCATCACGTTGTATAATGTAGATTTTAAGATACTGTGATTTCAAGAGTAAGGTATTTTAGTGACTATTTTCTCTCTAAAACGAAAGGTTGGTTTCTGTTCCCTCACTGCAATGGAATAATAGGTGAACTAGCACGAACAAATCGTGAGCTGCATACATCAGGGCCACTTGAGTCAAGTTAAAGTCCTTCAAACCTCAGTTTGTAATTAAAATTACAGGTATAGGCATGGTCCTTAAATCCTGATTAGAAGTCACTTAAAATAATTACAGAAGCAATGAATGAAGCAAATTTGAATTATTCTCACCCTGCTAGGCAGCAGCTAAACCTAGTTGGGGAGCAGAAATCTCCATAAAATATTCTTGAAAGCAATAATGTAAAATTTCAGATTGTGTTTAAAAAAAATCATTACTTAGGTATACAAAGGTAGCCCCGAGTATACAGACCCAAATCTCAGCAGTATGTTTACAGTCATGCAGTGTATACCATTATGTATTGTGTCTTCTATTATACTATACAGATTTCCTAATACCATTTTTTATTTAATATTTTTTATATTACTTTGATAAATCAGCTATATTTTGGAATAACTTCTCTGACTTTATTATCATTCATGAAGTTCATTTGCAAAACACCCATGTGATTTCATTATGTGATTTTGTTTGGTTCCTCATCTCCTTAGATTTTAACCTTCATTTTTTCTCATGTATGTAATTATTTCCTCCTTTTATTTCCTCTGTTTTGATTTCTGTTTTTTTCTGAGACTCTGATTGAGAATCACAGCTGTTTGGGAATGAGATTGGTAATATCTGCTTGTGTTCACTGTAAAGTTTGGGGATTGTTTTTTTTAAAGACCTCTTTCATTACCCAAAAATCTTCTGAGCAGTAATATACACATTATGGAGTACAGTTGTCATCTCAAGGCAACCTTCCATAAAGTATTGACCATTAGTGCTCTATCCGTTCTACTACATCATTCACATGATTCATCAAAGAGTCAGGAAGGAACAGTTTGCTTTTTCTGGCTTGTACACCATTGTCCTTAATGTATTTCTAAAATTTAAATTCAGTGCTGAGTATTGCAAGGATTTCAGACAATGCAATGCTATTGAAAGCTTTTGTACTGCCAGTGTCTTCATCAGGAGCTACAGTTTAAGCCATATGTATCTTACAGTTAAGACTTTTGTTCCTTCATTTGCCTAGAATCTGCTTTGCCTTGGGAAGAGTTTTGTATCTTTGTCGTGTTCTCATTGTGTAGGTGAGCAGAGCAGTACTGCAACCATATTTTGCCTTCATAATAAACCAGTTTTCACTTCTTGTCCAAGTCTGTGAGCTATTCACAATTTCTAGTGGAAAAGAAAAAAAAAAATAAGCCTTTCTCTTCCTGTGAACAGAAATGAGAGCAGCAATTTATGTTTATTTATGTTGCTACTGAATTTCTTTTTACTATAGGTATGACAGAATGAAAGGAGTGCCTCTTCTGGAAAGATCTGAAGAGTTACATCATCTTTATTTGGCGATTCACGCTCCTTTACATGTGGACTATGTCCATCTAGTTGGTCCACATGCACCGTCTTCATCCTAGACATTGTCTGTTGTGGTTTGTGCTGAATTATTTTGCTTCTTGTTGCCTCAAACTATGAAGGCACAGGCAAGATTGTGAGTTTATGTTCCAAGTTCCTTAAAAATATGGAAATATTTTAAAATGTGGATTTTGATAATCCAAGAACCAAACTGAGACTGAGGAATCTACAGTCTAAGGATGTCAGAGCACAGTTTTGCATTGTCCTTTTCAGGACGTATGCCAGTCCACTGAGAAAGATTGTGAAAGGCTGTGGCCATGAGGTTGGTGGCACACCTTACCTCAACATGAGGAGGAAGCCACTGAGATCAATTGACTTACCTCTGGAGACCTGTAGGTCGAATGAGTGAAGGAGCACACAAGAAGAAAATCTTAGGACTTTACTTTGGCCTTGTTTAAGGTTAGATAGGCTTGTTACTGGTTTTAGAATGGCATTAAAGTGAAAGGGACAGAAAAAAATGCCCATTGTAAGATGTGTCACCCAGAACTTCTGTCCATGCATATGCTAATTTGTATTGACATCTCTGATCACTCTCAACAGAGAAAAATATCCTGCAGTCTTCCTTGAATGAATCAGATAAGCCTACATTTTATTACAGAAGCAAGCTTTGAATAAGTTAGTTAAAGACTGAAAATAAACACAAAAATGTGCTATATTCAGATGAAATATTGAAATTGAATTGTGAGCTTGATTTTTTTCTTCCCTTAACTTAATGAGTATAGTAAGTACTAAGGGGTTTCATCATAGAGCAGAGCACCTCAATCTAATAAGAATTTAATAAAAGATCAGCTTTGGAAAACTGTCTTTCTCATACTGCATATTTGCCAAAACATTGCTATTGAATTTTAGAAACACTAATGTGGAGTTTTAAATTGAAAATGACAGGAATACACCACAGAAATGTTGGTTTCCGAGAAGATCTGTTATAGTCTAGAATCACAGATTCTCAAACACCATTTTTCTTACTGAATCAGCTTTTAAACTAAACCCCCCAGAGCTGTCTGGACTACGCAACTCGTAGCAGAACAATAACAAGACGCAGGGGAAAATAGTCCCTGCTCCACTCTGTATCCATCTGCTCCCTCTGGCCTCTCTTTAGCAGCTCACATTGGATGCTTCTGGCTGATCAGTCTGTAAATACTTCCTTTCAAGCCTTTCCACAAACATTTCATTTTCTGTAAAAAACTACAGTCTTGTTGCCTGCACTGTAGCATGCCAACACCAAGTCACACCTTTCCCATCCCATGATTTGGACATGATGTTTACTGGATGGCTTTAGTTGTTCCTGTCAGCCAGGAGGACATCATCAGTGTGGCCAGTACATCTTGCTGCGAGATGCATTCAGTGTCTGCAGAATCTCTTGCCTCCAGCCTGGGAACGTGGACGGTGGTACAGGGAGACAGGTGGTAAAAGGAGACATCTAATCCCTTCTAATATCTCCTGCCATTAGGGAGTTTATTATTTCTAACAGAATCTGCTGCCACTTTACAAGGCATTTCTGGAGCCTTTTCCATGGCCATGGGAAGGTAGTGCTGCTAGGCTGAGCTGCTCAAGTGTGCCGCAGCCAACAGCTGAGGCCACCTCAGCAGCCACAACTGGTGACTTCTGCAGATCCTTCTTTTGGACCAGGCGCAAGGCTGGCCTGCTTGTGCCAGACCAGAGCCGTGCTCAACACAGAAATCAAAGAGAACTCCAGTACAAAGGTTTCAGCTCTGCTGTCCCCTCTGGGCTGTCTGGCCTCCGGCCTGGTGCTGCTTCCCAGGTCTCCCTCTGTGCCCTCACCCTTCTTCCTACTCTGCTGCCTGCAAAGGACATTAAAATATGCTCAGATGTCTGTGAAAATTAATGAAATGTTAGTTTGAAAGCTGGAATCACATTGTTAAATTATATTTTAATATGAGTAGGTGAAGTGCATTCCATGTAATGAAATAAACAGAAAAGTCTGCATCCCTTACTTGCCAAGTATACTTGCAAATAATTACATCGGTTGAAGGGGTACAGTATTTAGGCCAACTGAAAATTAATAACATGTTTAGCAAGATGCCTGGGAAAATGGATACACTGCTTCACCTGGGAGATGCATTCTTATTTCCATATGATACCAAATTATGAGACATTACTGTGAGAGATTTCAGCACCTTCTGTTAGGTACATCCTGATGATAACGTGCTAATGGAAATGAGAAAGTAGCTGTAATCTTCATGCCCATTAACAGCTCTAAAATCTGTGATATTAACTGTAATATCATTTGGCCAGGACAGAGTTCAAGCCATTGGTGTGTGGACAGGGGGAAGGGGAGCTAAATCACATTTTCTTCAGAAAATTGTACATAATACTATGCTTTGTCTTTCATGCCTACTCTCCCAGTAAAAAGAAATCTCAGCCTTTTTTTTTCTTCTGTTTACCAGTTTCAACTATGTTTGGCAGAAAACTAAAGATCTCAGTGATAATTTAATTTACTTTGTAAAATCTCATACAGCCATTACATCTTTGCAGTAGCCCCAGCAAAGAACAGGCTGGTTAAAGCTCACCAAACAATGGAGATTTTGCACTGGAGAGATGTCTTATAAATGTCCTCCATATGCTTTGGTGTGTCTTGTACAATAAAGATTATCAGTCACTGGGCATTGACATGTACAAAACCAGACGATTGAGTTTTGGTGGTTGATGCACTAGTTTTTTAGTTAACAGGGCATAATACTAGAAAATGTAAACTGAAACTATTAGTAGAAATGTTGCATTTTCAGTATATCTTGTAAAATGGATGAGTGCTGTTTTTATTTATTTATTATTATATGATTAACACTATATTCATAAGTGCCTCTGGTCAAACGGCATCCATAACACTTTAATCCCTTTCTAATAAGAGAAAGCAACTTGCTACCTACTTCTTTTCTATCTGAAGCTATCTAATACTGGTTGTGTGATCATAATTTCATCTCAAATACTGATATACAGAACTGTTTCCATGAAATTCAGAATCAGGAAAGGCAGAGAAAGAAATGAGGAAGCATGTGAGTTGTTAAGCAAAATTGTTGCTGAGTCGAGTGGCTTATAACAGTCTCCCAAAACTGGTAGATGAAATTTAAAGGTTGTGTACGCTTCAGAAGGCAGAAGTTGTGCTTCAGCAAACCTGAGACTAAGTGACAATAATGTTAAATGAATATTGCCCACTTCTGTAAAAAGAGCAGTGAGGGAAAAACCCCCAAACTCTCAAAATCACACTTGCTTAAAGATTCAGGAAAAAAGGTCACTTGTGGGTGGATGAGATTTAAACATCATATAAATAAGGTAACTGTTCTGAGGCAACTTGAATCTTGTTAAGAAATGAAATTGACACAGAGGAATCAATGATTATAGAAAAACCTATAGACACCAGTCTGGAATAAGTAACAAAAAAAGGCCATTTCCAACTGGGAAATTAATGTTATATGCAGTCTTAAAGACAACAAAAGAACATCAACGTTGTATCTCATTGATAAGGTATTGTGGCCGTGTGATATGTGTTTCTTTTTAGGGAATTTCTGCCTAAGTGCTCAGGTACTTTAATGTCTATTATTCTAGTGTTATTGTCTTCTTTACGTCTCACAGAAATTGATTCACAGCAATACTTACAATGTATTTACTTCAGGCAATAATATAGTTAAAAATGGAATGATGTTCAAGATATATTAAATATTATAGAGATGTTAATAAGAATGCCTTTAACAACATATGAGCCTTATTTGCTATAAAGTATAAGAAAATCTTCAGACATGTTATAAAGGATTCTTGAAAATACCAAGCAACCATAGTCATAAATGAAGTTGCTTTCCTTCTCAGATCCTCTTCAAGAAGCACTTTTCAAGAGATGCTGCTTTGATATTTATTTAAGCAGCTAGAAAACAAAGCCTCAGGTTGTGAAAACATATGCATGTCAGTAGCTTATGCTTCAAATTGACAACCAATGCATCTCTTCATCAAACCTCAGATGGTTTTTAGTTAGCTGGCCACATTAAAGATTTAAACTCACTAGGTTAGTGAGTGCCCTTTACAAGGAAAGATCATTTGCTACATCTTGCTCTGCTGTAGACTCTCAGTGCATCCTTTCTCCTGACAAATGGAGCTAATGCATTACTGAGGTTTCAGCCCTGCTGTCCATCATATTGCCTTCTCATAAACAGGAGCGATTTACCTGGTGACCAGAAAATGTACACTGTTCAGCTTTGTCAAAAGAAAGCTATGGCAGAGATATGTATGCTACCCTTGGCTCTGGGAATTTGTGGATCTTCTTTTCTTGCATGTCTTTTGGTAAGTTTAGTACAATTCAGATCTACTTGTCTCTGATGTGGGGCCACAAGGCTATTCCTATAACGTTTAGCTGCTAGCCCTTTCTTAGAAATTCACTTATCATTTCTGTGTACATTGCTTGAAACCCTGAGGCATAAGCCTAAGGCAAAATAACCATGTTAGCATGGATGAAAGTTAGCATCTTCTAAGTAAAGAGAGGTTTCCTTCCCTTCTTTTGTATCATCTTTAAATTTTATTCTTTTGTCCAATGTAATACCAAATAGGTAAACTGAGGTCCATATCTATTCAGGGGAAAAAAACCAAAACCAACCCTCTTTTGCACTGTTTAGTCTATTCTTGGAATTTGCTTCTTCATTTAAATCTTCCTAAAGAGGCTTTCAAAAATCCATTTAGTCTGACTCAATCTGAAATATAAATAGCAAGCAGATCACTGTCCCAAATATCATGCGTGTGACTCTCTTCAGTACTTAACCAGCATTGGGCAAGTGCCTGGCACACAAACAGAGAAACAATTCTCTGCAGACTAAGCTGATTTAAACACAGTCTCATGAGACTGACATGTCAGTAATTGCCAGTTTACCTGCTGAAACTCCTGACTGACCCAAGAGCTCTTAGCTAGGAGTAAAGGAGAAAAATTCATTAAAAATTACAATGCCATCAGTTTTACTGTAGACTATGAATGTTTTCACCATATTGCAAGTTAATTCTTTAATGGATCCTGTCATAACCAAATATCAGTATTTCCTTGGAAGGAGAGGTCTGTTTCACTATTAAAGTAGACATGTGTCCTGGTTTAGATTAGAGGGGAGCTAAGTCTGTTCAGTGATTTTACTTTTTTGCTAAAGCTCCTCTAAGTAACTGCACTTCCTGAAACTAACAGCATGTTTTTACAGACACTGCCTGCTTCTAGCAGTGATAAGACCTAATGTTTAGATTTACCACCAGGGATTGGTATGCAAAGCAAGGTCACTCCTAAATCTTGAGTCTCGTGTTGGGGGATGCAGAGTGAAAACTGCATTTATAGGGAAGAGCAGACAGAACAGGTGACCCTAAACCAACCAACTAAGTATTCCATCCCATATATGTCATATTCAATGTATAAACTGAGAGTCAGTTCCTTTTTCTTCCTCTTCTCTTGCTCTTCTTCAATGGTTGGCATCTGAGGAGAAGTCTATCTGTTCTGCCCTTGATCCTGATCCATAAGTTCCTGCATCCAGTACCAAGATCCAGACCCTGAGTCTGTTTCCCATCCACTGCTGAGGCCTTCAGGCACAGTATCAATGGTGACGGTGACGCAGTTACCTTTAAAAGTGGTTTGGGTTTGATATTGGTTTTGTATACATTTGTTTATGTTTCATTTTATCATTATTATTATCATTAAAGTAGTAAGTGTACTATCTGCTAGAAGCCATTTTGATCATGGAACTCTATTAATGATGTATATTTTTTTTGTGATGATGATCCAGAGCATCATGAAAATAGCTTTTTGCCAATATTAATATCTGTTACAGGTAGATGAAGCAAAAAAATATATAAATAAAGGGGCATGAAGTAGGATTAAATGGAATCACTCCTCAAGGATTATCACAAAGCCTTATATCTCAGAGAGACTTGTATCATCATATCATGTTGAAACACCTTCTATTTTGTGAGCTTTTTTTAAATTCCTAAGCTTTTCCCTCACTCATTTCTACAAATGTATTTTTCCTGGTGTTAGTAGGAATGCTTAACCACTCTGCCTTTAGCCTTAAGAGGCATTTGAACTTCATTGAATTTTTTAAACATAATTTAATTATTAACCTCCACACCACTGTTTTTTATATTTAAGTAATTTAAGTCCATTTTCTTGCCCATTCATGTGAACTAGTAAAGCTCTTTTAACATGACACATTTTTTCTTATTGCACTGATGTCTGTTAAAGTTTTTTTAACAGCAAGATGTTGTGATGTCCTGCATATTCAAGACCAGAAATTCAAGAAGATACTTAGAAGATCATTATTATAAGTTTCAAACATTAGTCAAGGCATATGTTGCTTTTGATGACAGAGGTTTTGGCCAAGATGCATGATTTTTCCATTGTTTTATTGCTCTCTTAGTAGAAGAATACCAAACTCATTTAAATATTTGTGCTTGTGACATTGAAAAAACAGTTGTGATTTGTACCAAAGTGTTGAGATACAGCTGAGAAACAAAGCTGGTTGAGAAGAGGTAACCATGTACTCAGCATGGTAAAGAACTCTCAAACTGCATGGATAAGGTAAATCTTTTGTTTATCCAAGAGTGATTGTGGCTTAATTCCAGATATAACACAAGTGCTGGATCTAACTCAGCATAATTTTTTTATCTGTATACTCAATTGTCTAATATCCATTTAGCTGATATTTGGAAAATTAAACAAGGTTGTGGTTTTCTAAGCTATGTCAGTATTCTGAGTTCGGTGTGCTCCTTCCTAATGGAATATTCATGATCCTTAAAGATCCATCCATCTGTCCAAAGATAGGATCAGCTGCATATAACATGGAATTTCTAAAAATCTCCCATGTTGGCAGCCTGATACCCCCCTATGAAATCTCTTTCATTGCTTACCTTTTCTCATAGGTAGTTTCCACCACCCCAAATGCCCAGCCTGAGTCCTTGCTTTACACTTAGGAGGTCTTTTTTCCTGCTACATCTCAGAGCACTACAAAAGGACAAGGTATGAAGACTTCATAGAATGAAGTGTTCAACAACTCTAATCACAGGTATTAGCATTAGGAAGCCTCCACCCATTCAAGCTCTGCACAGCCAGCATAAATGATGATTACAGTGTCAGTGTTTTCTAAATAGGCACTTTTGCAGAAAATGCCTTTTCTTTTATTTAATAAAAGTGCAGTTGAATGTAATTTTGTTCTTTCAAGTAAACTGTTCTCTAAAAGAGATACAATTACAAAATCACAACTCAATCTATAAAGAGGCAATGTTCAACAAGTTCCAAGTAGACCCTAAATTATCTTTTGGGTTCTTCAAAGCATGCTTTCAAGTAACACTGCTTAATAACAACTGAAAGTTGCATTCTTTGGACATAAATTTAGTCCTTTAAGAGTTGCTTTGGTGCAGCATTATGATAGTCATCTCATCTTGCTTTGTTGTCAGCAGAAAGAGCTTGATGGAGTGAATTGCTTTCTGCCTGCTCCTGTGTCTCCACAGACTATAGATAAAATCTAGTTAACGGTCTCTGACTGGTCAGTACATTTTTTTATCTTTCTAAAGGAAGTTTTGTAAGATCAATGTTATTTGTAAAACTACCAGCCTCTGGTGAATCTTAAGAGGATTCCAGCTGTTCCTCCAATCCCTACAAAACTGCAGTGTCTCCTGCTGATTTCTTTCTTTCATGGAAGAAGACCTTTGTCCAATCCTGTAGTGTTCATACCTGCTTCTCTCCCCCTGTCAGTCCCCACTGAGTTCATATGTTTATTTACTAAGGGTCTTCACTGTTCATTGTGAAACTGATGGAAAGGTTATTTCTGATTTCACAAGGTTCTGAACTAAGCCTTCTGCTTGCACTATGACCCTACAAGATTTTCCCAGTCTTCCTTCTTTTCTAGCCAACTCTAAATTTGATGACCAGCTTCTTGTTCAAACAGCTGTCAAATGCCCTGCTAGGGTGCAAAGTAACTGCTGTTAATTTCACATTGCATGCACAGTGAAGCCTGGCACAAGTGCCCCACAGCACATGAGATTCAAAATTTGCTTTCTAAAGTATACTAAATGGAGGGAGACATTCACTGTAAATTCACAGTTTCTTTTCTTTGATTGAGGAACTGATAGATCTTAAAGCTTTAACAAATCCTTCCTGTTTATCTTTTTGGTGCATGCTTGCTTTCTCCCATATTCCATTAACAATAAGAGCAGCTGAGCATGTTACCATTGTTCACAAACATGCTGTCTGTGCCAAAATACTGTTTTAACCACATATTGACATTTTTATTAACAGGAGCATATGACAGTGTGGGGAGAAGAAGCACTGTGAGACATAGGCTCTGCCTTCACTAGCAAGAGTAGATTAAGGGTCCCATACAAGTGTAGAGAATTGCCTGCAACAACTTTTTGCTGGCTGTGCTGCCTGCTGGCTTATCTCCTCAAGAGCCCAGATCTGTTTTCTGCAATGACTCTGCCTGTCAGTTCCCAGAAGGCTACAATAGGAAGCTGTCACCTCCCTCATAAAGCTCCCAGTCCCTCTGTCACATACCCAATGCCAATGTTTCCCAAACGAGTCTGGGCTGCTATTCCAATGCTCCACTCTGCTGCCTTCATGACAGATGGTGCACAGCTATGCAGTGGCCACAGCTGAAAGTAACTTGTGGAGGTGTGATTCCATTGTAAAGATTTTCCAGCTCTGCTGCGCAAAAAATCTCCAGTGATGGGAAGTAACAGTTTAAAATTCTATTATGTACATGAAAGCATTCATTCACCTGTCACTGAACAGAGGGCTGGAAGGTATCACTATGCCTATCAGGGACAATTTGTATTACCTGCATATCTCGAAACTCTGTTGCATCAAAATAACCCATGACATCCTCCTAGAAGCTATCCTAAGGCACAAAGAGGACAGGGAGGTGATTTGAGACAGCAAGTGGGGCTTTACCAAAGACAAGCCCTGCCTTCCTGACCTAGTAGCCTTCGATAATGGGGTAACATTAGTGGATAAGGTAAGAGCTGTGGATGTCTTCTATCTGGACTTCTGTGAGGCCTCTGACACTGTCCCTCACAACATCCTTCTCTTTGAAGTGGAAAGATACGGATTTGATGGGTGGACTCTTTGATTGATGAGTAATTGGTTGGGTGGCCACATCCAGAGGGTTGTGGTCAATGGCTCATTGTCCAGATGTAGATTGGTGAGAAGTAGTGGTTGCATCAAAATAAAAACCAAGAGCATTGCTGCTGTTTGGACTGTGTGAATCTGGTGGCAACACCTCGCTAGCAGAGTCACCTGGCCTTTGCACTGCTCGTGGCTGTCTCACCACTGCCTTAGGGGACATATGTGAGCATCACAAAGAAAAAGCAGAAAAGCTCAGATTTTAGGCAGTCCTGAGAAAAACATAGTTTCAAAAGCTTTTTCAAAAGCTTTTTCAAAAGCTACCTATTCCCCAAGAAACCTCACTGCAGATACTTTCACTGTGGCCTTATAAAGGAGAAAGATATTTTTTAATATACAAATCTTTCAAAATAATAAAAAATAGAATTTCTGGAGAAAAATGAATGTGCATCTCACATTAGTCACCTCACAGTCATACTGACCTTTATAAAGTTATGTCTACAAAGGCACAATGGTGCCTCTTTGGATATTGTAAACCTTCAGGCTCCTCAGTAACAGGGACTGTACTGACAGTTATCTATATAGATATGCTACAAGAATGTAACCTATAACATTTGCATTAGAGCATCTTACAGCTGAAGACAGATGTTGAATTATTGATTAAGAGGGTTACAAATTGGCTTGGACTCTCCTACTTCTCCACCCTAGCGCTAGCTGGCTCCACTTCACTGATTTTCTTCCCTTCTGAGTGAAGGCAGAAGTGAGGCGGTATGATTGCTTGTTGTCAATAAGTCTAGTGTATAAGGTGTCTGCCTCTAAATTGCTTTCAAACTGATAACTCTTTCTAATAAGCTGTGAGACTGTGCTCAGCATGTTTAATGTTTCTATTATTTTTCTACAGAATTAAAAACTCTTGCCAAGATTTTTTATTTCTTGTTTAAATCTTTTTACCCCTAAACCAGCTGGAAGAGAGAGAGAGGAATTACTTTACAGGTGCATAATTCTGAGCACAGCTGTCTCTCCTGCCTGTTCTTGAAAGCTTGTCATAGAAAACAAAACCACTGCCAACCTAGCTACTAATAGGGAAATATGTATTCACTGATGATTATTTTTGTTTGGGTTGTATTCCTCTGTAAAATAAAAATATAGATATAGAGCTCTACAACACATTGACACTGGTGCCCTGTAGGTCTTGCCACAGAAATTTCTTTTAAAAAGAAAATATTTTCTAATTTGTTATTATTAAAAAAATAAATAAATAAACTTTAGAAAGGCATCAAAGTGACAGTCCCTTCATAAGTCTGGCAATAACAGAGAAAAAAACAACTTCATAACCTGATGTTGCTGCAGTTTGGCAGCCAAATGGGTTTGTGTAGGCTGCTGTTGGCAGCAGCTTTCATTAGCTCAGGGCCTTCTTTCTGAAAAGACAGAATCGTGCTGTCAGACGCAGACGTCCAGTCTGTGCAAGCAAGACTTACTTGTACACTGTCCTGCTGAGCAGCCCTCCAGGGTCTCTCCCACCTGCCTGTCTTTAGGTGCAATTCTCTTGTCATTATGACATGCCTTTCAAAACTTTTAAGAATATTACCTGGCAAATACCTTAATTTCTGTGTAATTTCTTACCTCACAAAGAGGTATAATTTACTACTTTCCCCCTTCTGGGCTATTCAGATCTCTGAAGTGACTCTTCCTTTCCTGTAATCCCTTATATATAAGCCAGTAACAAGTTTCTTTGGAGGCTTTGGATTAAATATTTTTGGTCTTAAATTCTGGTATTCTGTATTCTTAAACAAGGAGAGAAAATTCTTACCTTCCTTAAATATTTGAGTTTTACTTTATATGTTTCCTTTAACTTAAACTTCCTGTTATGTTATTGTAGGTATTATTAATCTTCTCAGCTAGGAGGATTGAGTCACATCCCTGTATACTTGGAATAAATGCCACTGTCACAACAAACTGCTGTTTGGATTTGGATGTTGTTTCAATTATTCTTCATAATTATGTTTTCTACAGTATGCTCAATTAAAAAAGTAATGTAGTGTCACTGTAATTTTCATTGATTATCTTTGGTCGTTCCCTCAAAATAAAGAGTGCTTGAAGAAAAATATCAGCACCATTACTGATCCAGTTATTGTTATCCTCCTGGTGCATCTTTCCCATGACTGTTCCCTGGCTGAATAAGATCAGAGGATTTAACTTTTATTCTTTCTGACTCCCTGAATAGAAATATAAAATTATGACTTTTTCCCAGACTGATAGCACAGAAGGAATTAATCATGTCCTCATTGCAATAGGATTCTTTTCAACTTACAGCTATTACTAGAAAACATTCTAAAACTTCTTTTAGAAAACAGTCCTCTTGTTGCTGTTGTACTGAATATATTTGAGGAAACATTTTGTGTAGGACCAAGTTTTGAAAATTATATATTTCTAGAATTCTGGAGATGAATATGGAGAAGGATCTCTCAGACTCCAGAAAGACTTCTAAATAAATCATGCATTAGGAATATAAAGCTCTACTATGTCTCTATTAAAAAAAACTTTTCTCAGTAAAAAAAAAACTTTTCTTACTATGTGGAAATTTTTCTGTGCAGTTAACCTTTGGACTGGAAAATCAGACTTCTGGACATGAAGGGATAAACTTTCAGAGCTGCAGCAACATTTGTTTTATGTTACTACATGTCCCAGGGGTGTAGGGTTTTTCGCTCTTTAGGCTAACCTTCCAATACACAGAATCACACCCTCTGTCCATGAGAGTTTAAGGGCTCTCCAGAAAACAAGAACTTATTTGTTATTTTGTTGTCAGTCCCTCCTGAAATGGGAACTTTATTTAGTCTGTGGAAGACCAGATCACTACCATATCTTGTCCATGCTCATTACTTACAGCACTACATTAAGACACTAACCACAACAAAACCTTAGATGCTAGAAATTAATTTGTGTGAGTGAGAAAATGACTCTGTTGTGCAGCTAAGTAGGTATACTGTGGAGGTTCTTTGTTTTGCTTTTGAGTTGTGTTGGGGTTTTTTGAAGGATGGAGAGAGTCCATTGGTTAGTTTGGAGTGTTTGGGGTTTTGTTTTTTTTGGTTTTTTTTTGTAGCTGTATCTACACCTAGATGTGTATACACAGTCTTGTACAGACCAGTACTTGGAGTGATACAGTGGAGGACTTCTTCCTGGCATTGTCCTAAATCTTTCCTTTGTTGCTATGAACTGAGTGAAATCTCATTATATCAAAGTTAAGACCAGCCAAACAAAAATCACCTATCTCCACCTCCTCTGTCTGCACTATTCAAATAGCAGTAGAATTCTGTCTCCATTCACTTACCCTTTGGCTTAACTGATATATATTTACCCATCTAATATTTCCATAAATCTGTCCTGCAAGTGAATTATTAATTGTGTTTTGTTACCCAGGATTTCTTCTGATCTGCCACTGCCCCCCTGTAATCAGATGTCCAGAGCTGCTGCAGGTATAGTTGTATTTATTGCCCTGCATAGATGAAATAATGTTTGTAGATTGAATGCTGTTAAAAAAGCTATTTGTGCTGCTAAGCTGCATTGCAAAAGCATTTCTTGATTGTTGCAGCAGTAATACTAGATTCTTTCTGTGTGTCCAAGGATGAGATATTAATTTTCTTCTCTTTTTTTTTTTTAATTAATTGAAACAACTGAAGAAACTGAATGTTTTCTCTTCCACAGAAGTCTGAGGCATTTAAGCTTATAAGGCACCTCCCTTTTACTTGGCTTAGGGTAAGTAAGATATGGCCTGGGTGAAATTGTTTGTACTAAGTAATAGTTACAGCCCCAGTGACAATGGAAGTGTAACAAAGAAAAGGTAAACATGATTGTGTGAAAGACAGTTTAGTCCATGCTCATACCTTCTGAGACTTACATAAATGACAAATGCTGCTCCTTCCTGATTGACTCATTATGTAAAAGACAGCAGAACAAATGCATAGCTAACATGTATATTAGGCATGCTCTGCATGAAGCAAGTAAAGGCATCTCTGTGACTTTTAAAAGTGCACACTAAGAGATGTGAAAGGGTAGCAGTCAAAAGTGGCAGTCACAAATGTTGTTTTCCTCTCAGAGTACAACATCTTTAAAATTCAGTAGTTCCCTTGATGTCTGTCAATGTGTCTGTTTGTTTTGGTGAAGAAAAAGATGAAATGCTTCTTTTTTTAAAAGGTCAAAACCTTTACTTTTAGAGCATACCTGCAATGTTTGAATGTTTCAAGATTCACATTCTTACTTTACAAGAAAAAAAAAAGTTCATCTGTATGTTCTAAAATAGAGAATTAGAGAGCCTGTTTACATTTATCTCTTGCCTTAGCAGATTAATCAAAAGAAAAGTGTATAGGTTTGTCAAAACTGTATAGGTTAGGTGATGCAGTTATCCCTATAACTTTAAAAAAAAAATTAAAAAAGAGAAGCAACATTAGAAACCTTTTCTTTATCTTTTCTACTATAACAACATTTTCATGGGACTGAAATGACCATATTCAATCAGATACTGAGCTAGCTTTGAAGCATTGAAACACTGAACGTAGCATGCAAAGTCAACATAGCAAAAGGCTAGGTTGGATGCAAGGACACAATCCCAGATACCAGTATCAGTATTCAAGCTAGACTCAGCTGTTTTATTTCAAACACCAGTTCAAATAATTTAGCTTAATGGAGAGGTGTTTTATAGTAACTCTCTTCCAAATCACCCTCTTTTACTTCAATCTTCCTCCAGAGCTAGGTAGCATAAGTAAAATCAAAGTTTCTCTGAAGAATGAAGCTCTGACTATGACTTTACCCTATATCTCTGTCAGTACCTTGTACAAGACCAAATGCGTCAGCAGCCTCCTGTTCTCTGTGGGAAGGTTCTAATACAGGATTTTTAAAGAATTTTCCTCTGAGAAGGTTCATTTTTGTCTAATGAGAACATATGGTTTTGGCAGCACCAATCTTTAAGGAGTGCAGTCAGGATTTCTTTTTTCTTTTTTTCTCCTTTAGGAAGTATCAGCATAAGTACTGAGTTCAGTTACCAATAAATCACCAAGTAGATTGAAATATTCCAAATGTAATCATACCTATTCTCACTTGAAGACTGCTTGGACTGGTGTGAATCATAACTGTGCTTCATAACAAAGATAATATTGTGTAACTGTTCCTATCCAGAAGCTATGAGTCATACTACAATGACCATCACTTAATCATCCTGACTAAACAGAGGATCAACATTTACAACTGAATGTGTTAACTTTCAAAATATTTTGGAGAGAGAGCAATATGGCAAAGTATAAAACTTACAAAACCTACCACTCCATATTAATTCACATGACCTAATATCCACTAATTTTACTTGTAAGAGGTGTGATCAGTGAGGTGTGAAAGGTAGTTATGATTTCAAGGAACATGCTTTCAAAAAAGTACAGTGGGGAACACTTTTATTAGTATCAGGAAGAAAATTCACTTGACCCTTTAACATGCTGTCTACGTTCATTTGACGGAAGATGAATGTAATGATAAATGCCTAGTATAGTTGAAAATAGTTTTCAGCATAGATGGTTACAAAAGGGGAATTTTACTTTTCTTCCTGCTGTGACTGGATTTTACATACTTTAACTCCTGATGAAAACCAGTTATGGAGTGGCAGTTTTCTATCGACCCTTTAAAAGGCTGTTTTATAACCCAAAGCTAATGACTTTGAATTCCTCTTGGTCTGGTACAGATATAACAAAATAACAAAATAAAGCTACAATATAACAAAATAAAGATTTTTCTAAAATAAAATCAAGTTTAAAAGTAAAATTATTAATTGCTATTGGCTTTTTTTCCATACACCAAACAGTAAATATGAGCCAGCAATGTGCCCTTGCTACAAAGGTCACTAGTGATGTCCTGGGCTGCATGGGCAAGAGTGATGTCAGCAGGTTGAGGGAGGTGATCCTGCCCCTCTACTCAGCCCTTGTGAAGCCCCACCTGGAGCACTGTATTCGTTTCTGGGCTTCTCAGTAGAAGAGATATGGAGCTCCTGGAATGATTCCAATGGAGAGCTACAATGATTGGGTGGCTGGAGCATCTCCCTTATGAGGAATGGCTGAGGGAGCTGGGCTTGTTTAGCCTGGAGGAGAGAAGGCTGAGAAGGGACCCTATCAACTGATATAAGTATCTGAAGGGAGGGTGTCAAAAGGATGGAGACAGGCTCTTCTTGACTGTGCCAAGCAATAGGACACATGCAGGGATTTCCACCTAAACATGAGGAACAACTTCTTTCCTGTGAGGGTGACTGAGTGCTGGAATGGGTTGTCCAGACAGGTTGTGGAGTCTCCTTCCCTGAAGAAATTGAAAAACTGTCTGCACACAGTCCAGAGTAATGTGCTATAAGGGATCCTGGTAGAGCAGGGGGATTGGACTAGATGGCCTCTAGTGGCTCCTTTCAACCTTAACCATTCTGTGATTCTGTGATTAGGTGTGTGTTGCTAGTGAGTGGATCAAGGGAGATATCTTTCCTCTCAGCATTGGTGAAGCTACACCTAGAGTGCTGTGTTCAGTACTAGGCTCCCCAGTACAAGTGAGAAATGGACATACTATAAAGAGTCCAGTGTATCACCACTAAGATGATTAATGGGCTGAGGTTGGAGCATCTTTGATATGACAAAAAGGATGAGACACCATGGACCATTCAGGTTGGAGAAGAGAAGGCTCGAGGGGATTTTGTCAATGTATGTAAATACATGAAGGGAGAGTGTACAGAACATGGAGACAGGAGCTTTTGAGTAGTGCCTAGTAAAAAGACAAGAGGCAATGAGCACAAACCAAAACACAGGAGGTTCCCTCTGAAAATCAAGAAACAGTTTTTACTGTGAGGATGACAGCACTGGCAGAAGTTTCTCAGAGAGGTCCTTGGAGATATTAAAAAATTCTTGGGCAAAGACCTCCCGTCAGCCTTTCCTGAGCAAGGGTGATGAATACTGTCATGTCTCCTGCTGAACAATACTTTCTTGTTCCTTCATCTTTTCTGCACCCATTCTTTGAAGCAGGGAACATCTGGGTTTTACACACTGATTAACCTAGAATGGAAACTCCAAGACTCTTGGGTAATAAAAGTAGATTATGAGGATAGCAATATGATGTGAGTCTCCAGCCTAGCATACCAATTTCACCCACATATGAATAACAAGATCTGGAATAGAATCTGATGCCTCAAAACCAGTTTTTTAATGGACTGATGGACTTAATGGAGTAAACTCCTAGGAATTTTCTTGGAACCAGGACTTCATCTTTGCTTTCCTAGCTAATCCAAAATTGAGACTTTGAATAATTTCATGTTTAGCTAGCATTGTAAATAATATGTACTGGATGCAATGAAAGAATGTAGGGAAATAAAGCACATAAATATTTTTATAGATAATTAGAGGGATATATATAGATAATATATATATATATA
>VWZX01001051.1:1399568-1583938 GCA_013399015.1 Galbula dea | reverse complement strand
ATAGATAGATAGATAGATAGATAGATAGATAGATAATGAGGTAAACATATGAGTGACATACCCATTGGAGCACAGAAAGCCTGAAGACTTTTTAATTTTTTTTCTTTTCTGAAGAAAAACAAAACAAACAAACACATAAACAGAAAAACCCACAAAGATTTTGTTCTTACACAAAAATGCCATCAAAACTGTTCTATAGAATTATGCAGCCTTTCTATTGTGCAGCCCTTCTATCCTCAAGCAAAATAAGGTGGAATGCAGCCAGTATCAAAGTTAAAAACATCAAGAAGATAATCAGGGTTTTTCAGAACAAAGGAGGTCATATGCTTTTTGAGAAATACAGTTCTAAATGCTGAGGATACAACATATTCTTAATCATTATTTTTCTTGCTGATGTTAGTGGGCCTTTCTTCATCTGGATGTAAGAAATTTTAGATCTCTAGTGAAAGTAAATGAAAGAACTAGGACAATGGTAAAGGTGAACTTGGAAAAAAAAAAGAGATCACAGTTGGATAAATCTTCTGCTTTAGCGTTAATTCAGCCAGACAGTAGGTATTATCTTTTTAGAGAAAGCTGAAGCACAGCATGCCACATTCCCTTTCTAGAAGGAGGACTAGATCATTACCTGTGTAGTAGGGCTGTAATAGGGAGGTGGAAAACTCAGTTTCTTAACTTTAATCTTAGTGAGACCATCTATTTAAGCTCTACATTTGCACCATTGCTTGCTATCAGAGAAAAATGAGAAGAGGATGGAAAAGTCTTCATAAATAATGTTGAAGAACTAGATAGCTAGCACCACTGGTGATTGCTATTTTTGCACTGTATAAGAAAACAGGTACTGTTTGTGTCCTCTTATAAAATCCCTTCAGCTTCAGGTCACACCCAGGCCCTTCAGTCTGCATGCTTTCATGTGTTATGCTAGCATATTTGGCTGTGCAGCCGCCTACTCCCACCTGTCTCTAGGTCCTGTTAGGACACCTCTGGGTTTTTAGCAGGGTGATATGCCCTGGAGTAGGTGGCCTTCTCAGCACATGGAAAAGCCAGGACTCCTTTCTGAAAACACCAGACTGGAAAACAGCCCCTACAGGATATGTTTCTGTAGCTCAGCTAGATGGAAGGATTACACCGGGTCTCCTTGGGAGGCCTGTTCAGACTGTTGTATGTGCGACAATGGAAGGTCTGCCTTGGTTGGGTGGCAGCTAAGAATGGGGTGAGTCTGCCTTGAAGATGTTTTCTGCATCAACAGTGAGTAAGAGCTGTTGCAGTTTTCACTTTAAGAGGCAAGACCCCAAGCTGGCAGAGTGCCTAGCTCAGTGTTTCATGACTCCACATTAGACAAAACCTGCCCAACAGTGCCCAATATGTGCTTTCTCCCTCTGAAACAGTCTGGACAAGTCAAAATTAATAATCAGTTTGATTTGTTGTAGTGACAGATAACAGATTTGGAATTGCCAGTGTTAAGTTGAATAACTGCAAGGAATTTGAGCTCGAGCTAATAAATATACTCCTGGGGAAGCATCCAACAAAGTCAGGAAAGTAAAAAGAAAGCTTTAAAACACCACCAAAATACAATACAGAGAAATGCTAGCAAAGCAGTTAGGCCATATATTGATTGCACAATTCTTACCAAGAAAGGTCCTGGTCAGAGGAGAAAGAGCAGCCCCTCAGCTGTCCTCTGTGATAAGGTCTTAGTCTGTCTTCCACCAACCAAGGAAATATTCCTCACATGGGTTTTTATATCACCTTCTAGGTGATGTTTAGCATGATTTGGGTGAAGAGTTGAGGAGCATAGTCATAAATGTACTGAGGGGTGTCAATTTTAATATTAAAATCACTATTAATTAGGCAAAGGTCTCCATTTCCTCACTGCGGCCTTCAGAATCTGCTTTGAAGATTTTTTTTCGGCCTTTCTTCATTGGCTTTAGCCTAAACAGGGCCATCTTTTCTTCATAAGTCTCCCTCTTTCAGCCACCTGGTAGGCCAGCTTTGAAGATTCCATTCACAGAGATAATCCAAACATTTTCTTGGTGGTAAACATCTCAACCTTTCTCACAGAGAACACTAAATCAGTCTGCATTGTTTTCACACAGAAAACTAGGCCTTTATACCACAGCAGTTCATACAGGGGCGGGCATCAGATGGCTGGCTACCTCAGCTGGGCCCTGAAGGTGACCAGGGCAGGCCTTTACCACAGCTGAGGAAAAGTGAATGTCTCACACTCTCCTAGCAGACAGAGTCCTAGCTGAGAACGACAGAGCCAACGTCAGCCTGGGAGGAGAGTGGGAACACCATCAGTAACTGTGATAGCAAGGTTAGTCTATGACAACTGGCACTCAAAATGAACTGAAAATAGATGCAAACGAGCCCAGCCAAATAAACAGATGCATAATTCCATGTTCCCTGCCCTGTCTGATGTGGTGGCAGTGGCTCCGGCTCCACCATTAGCTGCCACCTCCAAAGTGTTTTCCTTCATGTACATGATCAGTAACAGCAAATTCAAACATCTCTATAGGAAGCAAAAAAATGAGAGTGATAAGTCAGCAAGACAGGTGATATTTTCTGAAAGTAACATAGTGATCTACTTTTTTACAGCCAGTCATAATAGCAAAACAGCAACATGTAAATCTTGAAAGGGAGTCAAAGGTGGAAAGATGAATGTAGAAGGAAGTACACACCAAAAGAAAGGAGAACACTGGAGACTCTGTAATTATTTATACCTTATTTATCTATACATATTTTAGATATATCATTAATTAGAATGATACAGTGAATGTGATGGTAGGTCTTTTGTTCTGTAGTTGAGTTGTGAGGAAACAGAAAGTTCAAATCTCGGTTTAGATAAGCTGTAGCAAAATTTAAATAGAAGAGTCAGAAAGGATCACAAATTTCAGTGAATCATGGCCTAATTTCAAAGTAATTTTAAGTGTTTGTATCATTGCTTCTGTTCTGGATCTCTGCTGGCTGTAATTTGGGTTCTGAAAGACCTAAATTCATATACATGGAAATGTCCCTTAAAAATCAATTAGACTCTTCAGTACATAAGAGCTATATATCAAAAATAGATTTAATAAAATAGAATGTCCATGAACACATCCTATCTCTCCTTCATCTAATCACAGAAGCAAAGACTTGTTTTTATGACACAGGGTATTGATACATTAATAAACTATAAGTTCTAGTTCCCAATTCTGGTTCTTAATCCAATTAATTTCATTTAAAATAAAACCTTGTACATCCTATTCATGGTTACCATGAGGAATGAAAGTCCATAGTGTAACTTCAGCTCTGACTATTCATATGAAATTTTCAGTTAGGTTATGTTTCAGCTATTTTATCAACCTTAGCAAGTGAAAATCAAGAGAACAGTATGCTTATATCAAAATGATGTGTTATTTAACATTGAATTAAATCACAGCCATGTTATTTCTTACTATTTATTAGGACATTCTGTCACTATCATAAAGAATTAATGATCTAAAAATGAAAAAAAGTGTATTCAGAACACTCTCATCCGCTCTGTTAAGATCTATTTTTCTAATCTTGTTTATATCTCTGTGCAAAGAGACTGCACTGCTGCAAGGAAGTTGCCTTTCACAAAGAACTGGATCTCAGCCTTTATAGTGCTCAAAAACTGTTATTACTTGACTTGAGAGGATCCCTCCCATTTGTACTATATCATGAAAGTTTGTCAGGTTATGTCAGGTGACTTGACTCTGAATATCCCCTGACTTCTAAAAACAAAATAGCTGCTGATGGGCACTTGCAATTCTGAGCTGTAGCTGCAGGTGAACTCTTAACATTTAGATGCTAAACAGAATACCTATAGGCAAAGATTTTTTTGTTTTAGTCTCAAAAAATTTGTATTTACATTCCATTAGGACAACTCAAAATGTGAAGTGATTGTCTTCTGCTTTTGCAAATCCATTTTTAAGAGGATAGGCTTTGAAAGTTTGGAAATACAAGCAATTAAATGAGTAAAGGAAATTAAACTCTTGCAAATAGAAAATGGAAAAACTTATCAAGTACCTGTCAAATTCTGAATAACAGACTTCTTTATGAGCACTCATGAAGTAGTTACAAGCTACTAAAAGAGTCACTGAGAGCTATTTATATTTAAATAGAGACCCATGGGAAATGTAATACTACTGAATGTACTCTGAACTGGTCCTTTTTGATCTGCAACTTAATGCATATTCCAGAACTTCCTACTCCAAGAAACAACTCATCCACAGGGAAAATAAGATCAGTGAAATTTTCCTTCCCTTTCTAGATAAGAATGCCCTTCAGAAAGAAATTAGGTAGGACTGATGTGATTTCACACAGGAAAGTATTTCGTGTGAGTGTCAAGGAAAAAATAGCATGCATGAAGTCAGATTAGAGGACTCAAAGGACATCTTTCAGTCTATTTTGAATGTACATATTGCTTAATTTTTTGTTTTTCTTTTTTTTTTTTTGCTATTTTAAAAGAAGAATTCTTTTTTTGACTTTTCCTATGAGGAAAAGTAGTGGCTACAGTAACATTATTTCTACATCTTGGTTTATTTTTAACATCATATTATTTTTACATTTTTAACATCATAGTCTTTTTACATTAACTTGAATATAGACATGTCTTCTGACCTTCACAGCTTTTATATGACAAAATCACTTCACATTTTCTGTCTCTTGTAGAACTGTGACCTGCTCTAGGGAATCCTGCTGTGGCAGGGGGATTGGACTAGATGATCTTTTGAGTTCTCTTCTAACATTCCGTGATTCTATGTGATTCTGTAAAGTGCCCTCAAACTGACCTTTCTTTTTTACATGGGAATTAATTAAACACATAGGCTTTTCCCCATACTTTTTTTTTTTTGGTCCAGAGTTGGACGTTATTGAGACTGTTATTTGTGTTTTTATGAATACTGTCTGATTTCCAGACTTCATCTAATGTCCAGTCAAATTAGTAGAATACTATGGATACTCATCCATATGAATTAACTTAGAGTCACACATTTTATCTCTCAAACAAACGGAGTTGTGTGTAATACTTCTCCTCACCAATTACTGCCAGGCTATTTAACAAATCTGATTTTTTGTGCTTTTGGTGCTTTTTCTGAAAAAAATACATCACCCCAAAATGTATTGAGAAATAAAGAACCGTCTGATGTGAAGTCTCCTCTCTTCTTGCAAACACACATATTTAAATCCAAGCAATTACTCCTTCACGCAGAAGCGCGTCCAGATGGGTTTTGAATATCTTCAGAGAAGGAGACTCCACAACCTCTCTGGGCAGTCTGTTCCAGTGCTCTGGCACCTGAACTGGGAAAAAAAATTCTATGTGTATAAAAGTCTTCCTAAAATTCTCTCTTCCATCCCAGTATCTATATGTTGGTAGAATAAGCACAGTCTGATTTGCTTCTGCCATGTTAAAAAAGAGACAAAACTCTAAAAACTCAGGTGAAGGAAAAAAAATCTCCAAACCAGTGTTTAGTTGTTGCTTCTTGATCCAGATTGACCTAGCAGTACTAGCAGCTTCAAAATATTTCTGTAGTGTTGTGTAAGCAGCTTTCATATGAAATGAGTGGTAGAAAGCATTTGTGAAAGGTAGTGTATAACTGAATTTCCGCTACTGTATGAGTTACAAAATCAAATATGCATAACTTTCTGTCATCCTCAGGTGAGATAAACATAAAAAGCATCCTAATAGTGTTGGTTCTTACCAATTTTAAAAATCAAAGGCAACATCCTGGCTTGCATGAGGAATAGTGTGACCAGTAGGAGCAGGGAGGTGATCTTGCCACTGTACATGGCACTGGTGAGGCCACACCTCGAGTACTGTGTGCAGTTTTGGGCACCGCAGTTTAGGAAGGACATTGAGCTACTAGAGAGGGTGCAGAGAAGGGCAACTAAGCTAGTCAGGGGTCTGGAAAACAGGCCTTATGAGGAGAGGCTTAGGGAGCTGGGGTTGTTTAGCCTGGAGAAGAGGAGGCTGAGGGGAGACCTTATCGCTCTCTTCAGCTACTTGAAAGGCCATTCTAGGGAGGCGGCTGTTGGCCTCTTCTCCCTTGTGACTAGTGACAGGACTAGAGGGAATGGGCTTAAGCTGAGCCAGGGTAGGTTTAGATTAGATATTAGGAAGAATTTCTTTACTGAAAGAGTGGTTAGATATTGGAATAGGCTGCCCAGGGAGGTGGTGGAGTCACCATCCCTGGAGGTTTTTAAGAAGAGGATAGATGTGTTTCTTCAGGGGATGATTTAGGGGTAAGAGTAGTGTAGGGCTATCGGTTGGACTAGATGATCTTGAGGGTCCTTTCCAACCGTAATGAATCTGTGATTCTGTGATTCTGTGATTTGCACTTAAACGAGGGCAGGCCATACATCAATGCATTAAAATATTTTACAGTTTCTCAGCTCTGGGTTTACTAATGCTTTAACTGTTGATAATTAGATATTTTTAAATGTAAAATAAAAATCCCAGTCCTACATAGTTCATCATAGTTTATAACTGACTATTGTCTTTGTACCCCTAAGTAGGTGTTACTTTTTCGTTACAGCTTTTGCAGGAGTTAAAACTGGAGGCTAGCTAATCATGATGGTTTACACCACTTTATTTATGTTTCCGTATGCTTCCATAGAGCTTCGCAACATTCATCCATTTCCCATCTGCTTATCTGAAAAGCAGAGGATCAAAATACCAATATATACCAGACATACAAATAATTATTACTGGCTTTTTCTGGCAGTCTTAAAAATGGTAACATTCACAGAATCACAGAATCATTAAGGTTGGAAAGGACCCTCAAAATCATCTAGTCCAACCGATAGCCCTACACTCAGGTGTATGTACATTCAGGTACACACAAATCATCTATTACTTGTATAGAGAAGCAAACTCTTGCTAAACAAGATTTTTAAAACTTGGGGTTTTTAGAACCAGGACTTCAAGAAGTTTCACTAGACCTTTTGACAGAAGTGTGGGATTGTGTAATGGCTGCTGTACATTGGGAAGTTGCAGTTCTTTGTATGATCTTTTTTATGCACACGTGGGTCAAGAGACACACTTAAAACATAAGTTTGTCAGTTAAAAGGAAGCAGGCTAAGTGACTTAAAATGTGTGACACCTAGTAACAATTAGAAAAACTGATTCTAAAGACAAAGAACTGGTAGAATGCACATACCTGGGATGAATTCCACCATTAGCCTTCAGTGCTGTGTTTTTTATTTCATGGGTTCCTCTTAGATACTAAAGAACCCTCAAAGCCAAAACCAAACCAAAACAAAAACAACAAACAAACCAAAACAAAAACCAAACAAACATATTTCTCTTGAGCTAGAGGAAATTCTTTGCTGAATTTAAGAAAAGATTATTGAAAAATATCTCACAACTTACAAGATTTGTAGACATGTAAAATTTTTGGAGAATTATCTGATAGCTATTTCTAACTCCAGTGCTTGGAGTAACAGAAGAGAGAGATATTAAAACAAATAAAAATATGTTTATGCTTATATTAATTATGAGCTGCTTTCTCTTATTTTTTTCTTTTAGAGCCAGGAGTAACTGAGAAAACTGAGTTCAAACTGTAATATTCTTCCCTTAAAAATATGACACTGATTTGACATTGGGAAAAAAAAATCAGTTTGAGTCCTTACCGTACCAAGATGCCTGGCTGTCAGATTCATTCATTCTTCAATCATGGGATTATATAGAAAACTGCTATCTATAAATTGACTATGTATTTGAAAGCACCTGAATCTTCTATATCTATCTAGCTTCCTTGGGAGTCCAATAATTTCACCCTTAAGCAAGAAAATAGTGATTTTTTTTTTTCCTCTCTCTGAATTTAAATTTACATAAGACCAAAGAAATGTTTAAAAATTAGCCTTCTTCTGAGTTCACACTTCCCATTTACCTCTCACTGTGGGCTGAGGCATTTCATCCATTCTTCTCTAAACTGAAGTTAAATGTCTCATATTGACTGAAGTAAACACTCTGTAAAGGTACAAGGGGAAATCTACTGAGATTCAAAATGTCTGTTGTGAATGTTGTTTCAGAAATTTCAGTCTATCCCTGGCTGGAAGGAAATACCAAATTTGGGAGTGTCTTCAAAGCAAAGCAAAACAAAATAAAACCCACCTTATTACCTTCTCTCTTCTGTCATTCCCTCTGCCAACACAAGTAAAGTTTGACAAGGAAATATCAGCACAGAGAATAGAAAGACTTCTTTTATAGACAGACTGACACGTCTGTCACTCTATTCCCTCTCTTTGTGTCTTTTTATCAAATCAGCCACCCTTGGAAAGCATTTTAAATTGTCTCTTCATATGGGGAGCTTCAAAATGTTTCAACTTCAGGTTTATTTGAGAAGAGAACAGTGAAAACAGCCCCATCTCTCTCCCTGTTCTTTAGTTAAGCAGAGACTATTTTCCCACCTTCACAAATGAAAAAGTTCAGTTTTGACCCAGAAAGCTCAATGTGTTTACTGTTTTAATTTTACATTTGAACATCATCCTGAAATCCTGCACAGGTCTGGGCAATACATCTCTGAAGTAATGTACTAACAGAAGTGTCATTCTTTCAGTATTTTTTCTTCCCCCAAAAAACCCAAACATGATCACTTCAGAAAACAGGATGTCTCTGATTTTGGAAAAAAAATATATATACATGTCTAAGTTGTATGTTTGGCTTATTTTGTTCCATTACCTTATGGAGAGCTCTCAGAGTGAAAGAAATGAAAAGTCTGAGATTAGCAATGGTGTATTTAGCTCAGTTTTATATCAGGCATGGCAGCTAACTGCCTGTCAAAAGGTTTTAAGTAAAGTTCTTGATTGTAGGTCAGTCCTCAGTGGATAAATCATAGAAACAGCCACAGATAAGGCACATGATTGGCTATTCTTCCCCTGAGGAGAGACTACATTAAGGTAGACTAATGAATACTGAATCATTTTCTCACCCTCAGGGTGGACACCCCTGTCAGGGCTGAGTCACTGTGAAAGCTGTATGCCGAAGTGATTTAAAATGCAGCATTCTCCAGTGCTGGTGACAGATGGATATAACTTGGGCATCATGCATACTCATTTTCAGGCCATCATAAGCCATGAGTACACATATACAAGAAAATGAAAGATAAACACAAAGTGGAGAACTTTTCATAGCCATTTAAGGTGACCACAGGGCACTGTCTTCTAGGGTAGTCAAAGGTGGATATCTCAAGGTTTCTTCATCACTTTTCTGTTTTTCAGAAGACTGCAGAATTTCATGGAATAAGCAATGTGTTAACGCCGCATAATGAAACTGCTGAAATTTTTTCTGATATGATCATCAGTTTACCTAGTCAGCTGGAGGTGTTACAGCATCAGAACTGCAGATATGAAAAGCCTGAGGTACATTTTGATATTGTCAGCTGCATAGGACAAGAGCAAATGAATTCCTGTTGCACCAGGGGAGGTTCAGATTAGATATTAGGAAGAATGTTTTCACCAAGAGGGTTATCAGGTGGTGGTATCACCAACCCTGGAAGTGTTCAAAAAATGTGTAGATGTGGTGCTTGGGAACATGGTTTGACAGTGAGCATGGTAGTGTTGTGTGGACAGTTGAACTCAATGATCTCAGGGGTCTTTCCCAACCATTATGATTCTATGCTTCTACGTGGTCCTGCTTGGGAGAAAGAAAATAAAATGGTAACTTGAAAGGTATGTACCACTCTGAAGGAAAGGATTGATTAAACAAATGTTTCTAAAGTCTGGGTGAGAAATTAGGCACTTGTTTCCAACTTGACTGAAAGATATCTCTTATGGGCTTGACTCTGCCCCAGGTTACAATTTGTGTTTGTATAATCCTGGTGTTTGGCATCAGCAGCTGCTTACAAGCCTGGGGAGTAGTGGTTTGTAGTGAGCATCCAGGGGCTTCCCATGGCAGTCTGTGAGAATCACAGGAGAGGTCCTAGTTCACACTGCTGCCAGGGGAAGTTTCATGAAGGTCCAATTCCTTGCCATCAAAAGTTACCTTCTCCTGAGCCTTCAAAAAAAGGTGTAACTTTGCAAAATCGTGTGATCATTCCATGGTGAGCCTCCATTTGTCAAGTGGGAATAATATTTTTTGGACAAAGTGCAGCCACAGAATATATCCTGTAAGCAATACTATACATAAAAAAAGTGGGCAATGAAACTTCTTAAAATGTATGCATGATTTTTTTCTAGCTATTCAGTCAAATCATAGTCTATGGAAACCTAAATCGGAAAGCTGCTTGGGAAAGGAATCACAAGCTGAAGGGTGGCTGTGAAAAGTCAGCAGCAGAATACTTTTACAAAAACAATAGCTCTAATGATTGCATGCTGTTCTATGTCATTTAAAACATTGCTGTTCATTGCAGAAAATGAGACTTTTAAGCTGACCTTCTGTTTTACCTTTGGGGAAGCTAACGTTCATATTGCAAAGGAGAAGCTGGGTGGTTGTTTTTCATTATAGAATGTGGAATAAATGAGAATGTCAGGAAGGTCTGAAATTTCATCTCATCCAAATCTATTACTGTTAATGTTCTTTTCATTATGATTTCATCAGGATTAATTAACGGAATCTGTGAATAATATGCTGCACATATTTGATATGCAAAACCAAATCAACTGTACAATTTACGTTTCCTTACAGCTGGTGCTTCACATATTGACACTCAGGAGTATAGACTACATGCTTTAGTCTATACCAGCTGTCTGTGACTAGCAGCTCACCTTTCTGAGCCATGAGGTGCCCTGGATGACAGCAGAGCCTGGTGCTAGTAGCTGACCCTGCTAAAGTCAGAGCTTCTGCAGTGGACAGACAGCCCAGAAAGCAAGAGCCTCACTTTCTTACAAGCTCAGGAAGCTCAACACATGTTTAGACTATGCTGGTATAAATGTGTCTCAGTTATTGCATTGAAAATAGTTTGAGATAACTTATGGAATGTCCAAATTTGTTTTCTATGACTTTTCTACTGGTCACTCGAAGAGTCCTATAAACTGCCTTACTGACATGATTTATCAGTAAGTAGACACAGCAAATATAGGAGTGGGCTGCTTATAATTCTCAAAGTGCTCATCTTCAGCAGGCAGACATTTCTGTAGATAGCAATAGTAGTGTTCAATTAAGCCCTCTCTACATAAATATCTGACTTTTTACAGAAGCCATTTTTTAAATGTTTTTTTTTTTTTTCTATTTTGTTGGAAGATCACAGGGTAAAGATATCACAGAATCACAGAATGTCAGGGGCTGGAAGGGACCTCGAAAGATCATGTAGTCCAACCCCCCTGCCAGAGCAGGATTCTTCCCTAACCGGGAATGAAACATAGGCCCCAGTGGTGAGAGCACCAAATCCTAACCACTAGACCACCATGTGTGCTCCCAGCCCAGAAGCCTGAGCTGCATATGAAGTTCCTTATACCTTTTTCAAAATATGACAAACCATCTTTATATACAGCAAGAGTGTTGTTATATTTCAAGGCATAGAACCAAAAGAGTGCAAATCTGTTTTCTAATTTCACTGGGCTTGGGACTGGGTCCTGGATGTTTACATCTTCATTTCTTCCACTCGGGTGTGGTATTTGATTTGAGTCTTCATGAAAGTTACCAATCTGACAGTCCTGAAGGCTGAAGCTTTCCATTTATTCACCCATTATGAACAAAGTTCAAGTTTCCTTTTCCAATTAAAGTGCCTCTATCCATGCTGGCCAGACCACCTTTAGGGAGAAATCATTTAAATTCCAACCACACACTTTCTCCTGCCTCGCTCTTGCGAATGCCAGCAAGAAGCCTATTTGTGCCAGCTGTTACATATTTCTAATGGGCACACTTGTCTATAGGGAGTAAAGAGATCAGATAACTTCCAGAAGATAACAATTTCAGTTTACTACCACTCTGGGCTGGATTTGAACTGATACTCCAGAAGGAAGTTATTTGCTCCCATTATCAAATGCTTTGGAGTTTCTGTGGGGCTCTAAGAAGTGTCTTAGTGGAAGTGGATCTATTTTTAAGATATAAGTGTTAACAATTAAGTGGATTATCCAAACTTCAGGCTATATTAACTGCACTGAGGTGTAGTTCATACTTAATAGGTACAGAAAGTAGCTCAAATTGTAAATGCAATAAATGCATATTGTACCTGGTGCACATTTATCAAAATAATGACAGGTTTTGAAATAGCTTACATCAACTTCACATCTGTGCTGTGAATCCAGAAAGAAGCTGAGGTTTGCTCAGCTAAATCCTTTTTCATGGTGCTGGCAACTGAGGAGGAGTTTGTCACTGATATGTTTACTTTTTTCCCCCTTTTCATATTTCTGAAAAGGATAGAAATGAGAACAGGTTGATACTAAAGTAACAGAAGGAGCAATACAGAGGCAATAATGATGAGAATGTTCCAGTTGGATAGATTGTGGGAGAAGTCCAAAACCTCCAGGTTCTCATTTTCCCACAAGACAGCCAATTCTGACACTTTAATATATAGGTATGGATATGCCAGAGTGGGAGCAAAGAGGTGTTCTATTCCTATCTGTTGTTGCAGATCAATGGCTTTGGTAGAATACATGCTACTGGCACCATGCTGTAGCAGCTGAATGAAAAGCCTCACAGTTTCAGGGAGAAAGTAAAGAGGGATGTGGTGCATTCCCTGGAAGCCATGTTGAGCCTCCCATCTGTGCTGTTGCCACTGGTTTAAGATGGAAAGGAGCTTAGCTAGGACTTCAGCACACTGTGTGTGGCACACATGGTCCTTGGTGTGTGACCCACAGAAGGGGCTGAGCCTCGTTGTTGCTACTGAGGTATCTGTTTCTGAATTAGAGTATTGATTTCTCTGCTGGTTTCCACTACTTTTAGTGCCCTGAGAAGCCACTATAATTTTTTTCCTGGTAGAGAAAATATGAGTTCTGCTGGTGTGGGCTTTGGAAAAGGGTAGAGGGGGCAAGTGGGCAAATGCTCTCATGAGCAATGGGGATACATGTGGTATATAGCCTAAGCCTTAGCATCAGCAGGCAATTGTTGCCAATGGCATCATATATATTGACTAATCTTCAAGTTCAGTCTGGTGGGCCATGTGGAACAAGAGACTTTATCCTGTTGAATCTGAACTATGAACCTGAAAAAGAACTCATGGTAGATGAGACAGAAAAGCAAAATGCATATATGCCTTTCCCTGCTTCAGTTTCCTACTTTTCTCAGCTGTTCTAGAGTGAGTTTTATTTGTTTCTCATGCTGTATTTTTAAGGGACTGGCCAAAATCCTCCAAGTTTTACTTTGGTGTGATTTTTTCTTCCACACCTTGTTCTTTTCCTGTCATCTCCTGTATAAAACAAACAGCCTTAAGCCCTTGAAAAAATAAATTCTAGCTCCTCTTGACAAGCAACCCCCTGTTCTTCTTTGTCAAGTGACTGAGTGATTAGTTACTGGTACCCTTGGCCATGCTGTCTCTTCTGCAGAGCTGCCAGTTGCTTCATCCAGTGGTTTTTCCACATGAATGAGTGATTACCAGGGACTCACAGCCTTCTCCTGTTAGCCCTGTATCACTTTCTACTTCTACATAGATGAAGATACCCAGATAGGCAAAACCTTCAATCAATTTACTGTTTGCAGTCTGACACATAGAAAGAGAGTTTGCGGTATTATAGAGAACTCACAGGAGTTGAAACAGATTTCTCAGATCATTACAGGACTAGTTATTGGCACGTGGCTAGCACATGCTATGTTGTTGTAAAACCCAAGTCTCTCAGCTGGAATCCATTTTTGTTGTTTGTTTGTTTCTCATGTTAAGACCTCTGCATTTATTATAATGGTGCTTTGACCTACTAGTAGACTGGAAGCAGTATGAGACAGTCTTCACATGCAGGAGGGAAATTTTGTACATTTTAAGAAGGCTGCCAGCTTTATTCTTCCTAACAGGCAGGAAGAACTAGATCTGCAGTGTTTTTCTGAGTATTTTGAATTTTAAACTTCAAACTTTAGACTAACATCTCAGGTCAAAAAAAATGACTAATTCCCAGCTGTATCCCAAGATTGGTCTTCGATCTGTGGGAAGGAAATCTTTTCTGCGGAAGTCTTTTTTTCTCTGTTTTATTAGGTAGTTGCACTATGGGTTAAACAGAAAAATCAGTGCCTTTTGTTCCTTGCCCTTTTCTGAAAGGTGTATTGGGGAGTTCAGACAACTTTTTAAATCAAATGAATTCTGCTTGAAAGATGAGTCACTCCCACACAAGAAGGGAGAGGAGACAAAAAATAAAGAGAACCTGGCTTGAGAGAATATCTAGTCCCTACCCCACTCATGTAGACAGAGCTTGCCAGGAGGGCAAGATACAAGATTAAGCCTAAACAAGAACTAAGAACTTTGCTGTATCTTGCACCAGTGACTGTACCATGAGCAGTACTTATTCCTTATTTCCTTTTACTTATTTACTTATTTACTTATTTCATTTTTTAATCTGGGAGAACTCTACAGACCAAGGCAAACATCTTAGGTGAAGAACCAGACCAATCTGTAGCATGTAGATCCATACAAAATATTCCAGGAAACATTAGGTTATATTTAGGACATTGGCAGCTAGACTGGACAATCTGTTAATGGACACTATGAGGATGTTGTTTGGGGCAGGCATTTCCAATCATGCTTAGAAGATTGAGAAGCTTTGGGTAGTCATCCCAAATCATTTTGTGGAATATTACATTCCAGGCATCAGCTTAGCATTTCTGGCTTCTGTTACAGTGCATATGTCACTTATATCCACCTACATCCACTATGACCCTCAAAGCAGGTGGCAACTCACTAAAAAAATAAGCAGGCAATATGAGACCCTTTGATTTGTGATTTATCTATTTCCAGCTCAGCTTCTAATTTTGCAAAAGAAGGCTTCTCAGCAGGCATCAGTAAGAGATTAATCTTGTGTCCCTCTCAAAAATAACTGTTCATAGTTTTCCCTGTTTGTCAGGAACTCTCCTTTTATTCTCAGCAAGCAGCCTCCTGTTATGTGGATGATGTGCAGATGGTCATTTTTTACCTTTAGATCCTGTGGTGGACAAATTTGGTAGGTGGCAGTCCTTTCCAACCTGCAAAGTACTCTGACAAAGGCAGAAATAAATTAATAACCCAGTGGACCTATTTACATAGATTCAAGGTTTTCATGTCCTCAGCCATCTCAGGGTTACAACACAGATATTTAATGGAAAGTTAAGGCTGTACATAGTCATTAGAAACGTCAGCTTAAATCTTGATTTCTGCCAGACATATGTGACTGAAGGTCAGGCACTGCAATTTTGAATTTTACAAGTATAAACACTGAGTTTGGAAAAGGATAACTCATTTATTTCTCTTTTGTTAAAGCATGAATAAATATATTCATGACATTAAAACATTTGCATTATTAAAACATTTGAATTAACTTGAATAAATTGCTAATCTGAAAACACTATAATTATTTTCACCCAGACATGAATAAATAAGTATTTTGCAGCATGTGTAAGCTTAGATGCTCCATTTGCCCTTTTACACTTGTAAGCTCATACACCAATTGAGTCACCTGGGTCACAGACATATAAGAAACAAAGCATATTTGCTGCCAACTTTCTTTATTGGAACTACAAAAATAATTGCAACTGGTTTTACTTCTTTGGAAAAAAAAAGAAAGCTAACCTTTCATTTGCTTAGGAAAAGCAAAATGGTTGTTAACTATCTTCAATGACCTTTCTCTTAGCTGACAGTTGGTTTGCAATAGATGAAGCTGAGTGATCAGCTGACTGTTGATAAAACCCAAAGCTATGTACTTGATGCAGTCTGGTTTTCATTTATGCTACAAGTGGATTTGTTATGAAAGCTTCAGCATTTTGAATACTTTTGCCTTTTTGCCCAGACTGAAAAATTGTTCAAGCCTGTTTCTGCATAACAAATGTATATTTCATTTCTGAATTTACAGAGCTGGATTTAATAGCATTCTTGTTTCCTATTTTCCTAGAAACCTTTATTTTTCTTTGGAGCTTTGGGAATCCCAAACACCTCCAGCGTTTTTTTTCCCCAGAATGAGCAGCAGCAGATGATTCATAGAATGTCCTGTGTTGGAAGGGACTCACAAGGATCATCAAGTCAAATTCCTGTCTGTGCACAGAACAACCAGAAAAAATCACATCGTGTGTCTAAGAGCATTGTCCAGATGCTTCTTGAAATCTATCAGGCTCGGCACAGTGACTACTTCCTTGGGGAGCCTGTTCCAGTGCTCGGCCACCCTCTGGGTGAAGAACATGTTCCTAATATCTAACCTAAATTTCTCCTGGCACAGCTTCATGCCATTCCCTTGGGTCCTGTTGCTGGAAACAAGAATAAAGAGATCAGCTCCTCCCCCTCCACTTCCTTTTGTGAGGAAGGTATATATTGTAATGAGCTCCCCCCTCAGTCTCCTCTTCTCCAGGCCGAATAAACCAACTGACTTTAGCTGTTCCTCATAGAGCTTCCCGTCTAGACCCTTCAGCATCCTTCATGGCCCTCCAACAACTTCATATACATCTCATATTCTGATGCCCCAAACTGCACACAATACTCAAGGTGAGGCTGCACCATTGCAGAGTAGAGTGGGACTATCGCCTCCATTGGTCAGCTAGCAGTGTAGTGCTTGATGTACCCCAGGACAAGGTTGGCCGTCTTGTCTACGAGGGCACGCTGTTGATTCATATTCAGCTTGCCCTTGACCAGAAGTCCCAGATCTCTTTCTGCAGGGCTGCTTTCCAGGCTTTCATTCTATATGTACATCCACGGTGGCCCTGCCTCAGTTGCAAAATCCAGCACTTGCCTTTGTTAAACTTCATATGGTTGGTGATTGCCCAGCTCTATCATGTCAAGATCTCTTTGCAGAGACTTTCTGCCTTCAAGAGAGTTGACAGCTCCTCCCATTTTAGTGTCATCAGCAATAACGTTTGAAGGAACTGACATGAAAAAAATATGACTTTCATTTGAGATGGTATCTTTGTTCCTGAAACAGAGAGAGACAAGAAAGACTAATTGAAACATGGGAACTTATGATTAAATGCTAATTACCACCATTGAAGATATTCAAAACTCAACAGGACATGGCTCTGGGCAAGTTGAGGTAGCTTGTCCCTGCTTTTGGAGCAACAGCAGGAGCTGAACTAGGTGACCTCTAGAAATCCCTTCCAACTTGAATTATTCCATAATTCAGAGCCTGACATATGAAAGATAACAGCAAAGTATTGTCTATGACCAGTGTCAGTTCTCAGATTTTAGATTCAAGATGCAATTATCTTTGCCGGTGTAGAGATTGCCTTGAATTGTATAGCAAAAAGATTCTTGAATATTCATGCCACCACTTCTGTGTCACAGACCTTTTGGTCCTTGGAACACTGATCATAAACTAGCAGGTCCTGTTCTGGTAGGAACAATACAAAGTTTGTTAGCTTTGCTTGGTGAAACACTAGGATTACATTGTGCCTCCAAAGAGAATAGAGACTCAAAATATTCTCTCTTAAGTTTCTCTATATAAAAATATACAGAGAATTCAATTACTCTTAGTTACTGTTAACTAATTTGGAAATTAGGGGGGCTTTGGAAATCAAAGAAATGATAATGTTTTGACTGTTCATGCCTTCCTGTGACATGCAGTGAAAGAGTCAAAAATGGTTTGGAGGAGTTTAGATGAGCTTGCCATATTATGCAACTGGTGGGTGGTGTTTGCTGCAGGCAATAGCAAAAATGCCTCAGCAATTGAAGAAGCAAACATGGATAAATATTTCATTTGAAGCATACACATTTTTACTTTTTTCTTTCTCTGCTATCTTTTAAATTGATGAGCTTATCATATTGGAAACATGCAGTTTGGTTTTACATTCTTTGGTAAGGAAATCATTAAGAATGGAAAGGGATGGAGGAATGAGAAACATACTCAATCGACATTTAGCTGGTCTCCCAGTTTTACTTGGTTACAAAATTTCACTTCAGGCAGAAAGAAAAAAAGTGTGAACTTTAACTGATTCTATTGGCAAGTATTTGCTTTTGTTATATTCTGCCTTCCTTTCTAACCGTACATTCTGTTAAGCAAGTGAATGCCTCATCCCTGGCAGCGTTCAAAACCAGGCTGGATGAGGCCTTGAACAACCTGATCGGGTGGAAGGTGCCCCTGCCCACCGCAGGGGGGTTGGAAAAAGTTGATCTTTAATGTCCCTTCCAAACCAAACCATTCTATGGTTCTAATACAGTAGTTGGAGGCCTACTGATCCACAGTTTAATGGTACTAAAGATCAAGACTTCTCATGGTCCCCCACTTTTTTTTAAAATAAGGCATAGAGTTGTTGGAGCTTCTAAGAAGAGAAAAAAATAGAGGAATTTCAGGTTCTGGGCAGCAACACACACTTTTAAGTTACTACTTTATCCAGTTTCAAGAATGCCTAGAGAACATGGATTGGTAGATAACCAATGACCTCTGTCATTCTTTCATGGCAGTCTGCACTACCAGAGACAAATCAAAAAGAACTAGACTAGTGAATGGAAGTTCTTCACAGGGAGATCCAGATTGCTAAGACTGTCACATTTCCAACAGACAGAAGCGGTGGAGTAGAAAGGATAGAACATATTCCTGTGCAGTGGCAGACTCTGATCTTTGTCCCTTTATGCTGGCAGATGTGTTTTTCATTCAGGCATGAGGCAGAGGTGCCTGCTACAGGAAAAACACTTGTCCTGACCTTATCAATATAGCCTAACATGGAAGAAAAGGAGAATTTCTAGCAGTTTGGATCATCAGAAAACCATGCCTTAGGATAAGCCAATAATCTGTGAGTTATCCCTGCATCCAGTTTTGACTGGTAGTGACAAAGACATGACATGGCAGAATGACATTTTTCTATGCTACTGATCACATAAATCAAATTCTGTCCAATGCTTGTCTAAACCAATGACTGATTTACACTAGCCATACTAACAACTGGTTGATTGGAGAAGAGTAGTATGGTGCTACATCTTATTGTCTCTAACTTCTTGCTTTCCTCCTTTCTTTTCTAACTCAAGACTATTACTTCTCAGCTCTTTCCCATGGTGCAGAGATCAGGATTTTCTTGTTAGCTCAGACTTGTACCTTTTTTGATCTGATCTGTGCCTTATCAGTGAGATCTGTCACAGTGGTTGGGAAGAAATAAACTAATGCAAAAATCAAAAATAAGGATATATCTATTATAATTTGTCTTGGATAGCAATAGTTAAGATCTTCCACCAGATGAGTGTGCTGCAGTCCTATTGACAGCATGTAAGGAAGATGCAGCACAAACATGATTTGCTCCTACATATCCGAGATCTTCCAAGTCTTCTTTAGTCATCCTCTGGTCTTTGTGAATCCATCTGGAAGATGCTGGAAAGGTTGGAAGATGCTGAAGATCAGTACCTACCCATTTCCACTGATATTTCTTCTTAGCAATGAAAAGACTATGCAGGAGTATCACTGACATGATGCAAAATGAAGCACAGAGTAAGCATCCCACATATGAAAATGATGTCAATATATAACCCATTACTAGTTGATTTTGAAAACAACTCACGACTTCTTCCAATTGTAGACAACACAGTTCCTAATTTAAGTTATTTGACTTAAATTATTGTTATTATTTTAGGGACAAAATCAAAAGATGAGCTAGCAAGCTCCTGCAGCTTCTGGGTTAACAGCTCTGATTCTGTCTGCAGTTTTGATAGCAGGCTAAAATACTCACTGCAGTGGATATGTGAACCTTGTTATTCAGAAGTCAACATAAATACATTTTTCAGTTTTGTTGCCTCTTTTAAAAAAAAAATTGTACACTTTCAAGATTAAGTTTACTTCACAATGTTTAATACAAAAAATAATTTACTGTTTGTAATTTATTAAAAATGCAATTCTTTCTTTATTTTTTCCAACTCTTAAATATCTCCTGGCTGATTTCCTATGTTTCTTGCTTTTCATTTTATGACTCAGTCTTCAAAAGGTAATTGTTCCACTAGGAAGATAAGGTGAAAAGGCAACTGAAATAATACAATGTGTCATCAAAAGAAAATGTGCTACAATTTTAGTTTATTGTTACTGAGGGAATTCCATTTCAGTATCTTTCCCACTGTGGCCAAAGTAAGATAAACTAGCGAGCATTGATACTTCTAGCAAGAAATTTTCAGTTATATACGATACTGGCATATATGTGTTCTTTATACAAGACAAAAGCAAAATATATTCCCTATAGATAAAAGACCATCAGCCTTAAAACTTTCTTTACTTCTAGATTCATGATATCCTGAAGATAAAAACTTGTATTCGTAGCCAAGAAAAAGAGCCTTGTGTCTCTACCAGAAGATGCATAGCTTTCTCACAAGTATAGAAACTTTAAAAGTTGCCTCACTCAAGGCTTTGACTCACTATTGGTTCTGTTTTGTTGCACTCAGTATATTTTTGAAAGCTTTGTAATGGTCAATTAACTTGGTTGAGAATACCAGCTTCCTGTAGAAGTGGCACTCAGTAATAGCTACTCCTGTTACTAAAGAACTATTCTGCTTGCCTGCCAGAGACCACTATCAGGGTTGAGGGTCTGTTGCTTTTCCCCATAAGGTTACAGGGAAGATTTGCAGTCTTTCTGCCAAGAACTCAATATTTGAGCTGAGATAAACTGAACTAGTAAGGGTCAGAAATCATGGCCAACAGAGAGACACAAGCGTGAAGCAAACTAATGTGCTGTCTTCTATCAAATCTCTCACAACTTCTCTCAGAGTTTACACAAAATGTCTACAAAAGCAAAATCTAAAAAGCAAATTAATTAAATGTAAATCCAGAAAGAATAGTGTGCTTTCTGCAATGAGGAATGTTCTTTCAAGATTCAGTAATGGCTCCTCAGTTTCCTGGAGTCAAACAGCAACAAATCCTCACTTTTTTTTTTCTTTAACTGATTATTGTTTAAACTAGGTGTTTTATAGAAATGCAGATTAATGGGAAAACATAATTTCATGAAACACTGGTGACTAGGTGGACAGATGGATCACAAGAGACTTAACAGATATTGTTCTCGATACGAAGGGAGAGAACAACTGTCACATAAGCAAAATAAAAGGCAAAGTAAAAATCAAGTAGCTATCAAAGGAAAAGTATTTTATTGTTCATTACTTTCACAGAAGACATTCAAATTAATTGTCATAAAGCTTTTTCAGTCTTGAATGCAATGTTGGCAATTTAAAGGACTACAAACCTTGAATAAATCCCTATGCAGGTCTAACTTTCATGTTGACTACACACTCAACCGTCATGACAGAGATCAGAGCCCAGCTGATTCCTCCTTGACCATGGGCCCAGTTCTGCTACATTCAGATCAGCATAAGTTCAGAATGGTGCAGCTGAATGTAAAGAAGTTATTTTAAATTTATATCAGAGTAATTCAGAGAGAGCCTTGATTCAAATTGGGCAGATCAAATAATGTCATGTGTTGAATGCAAACATAAATGCAGGGCTTCATTCACTGAGCAGTGAATAAAAGTCAGTACTTAATATATTGGTTAACTAACAATTAATTTGATTTGTTTAATGTTCTCTCCATTCATAAACTAAAAAACATTTGTGTTGACAGCAATTGTGCTCCTTGCTGTCTTTATTGTGCTACTGTGATAATTATTATTTCAAAGCAAAAGTCAGTGGTTTTCCTCATTCACAGAATCACAGAATCATTACGGTTGGAAAGGACACTCAAGATCATCTAGTCCAACCGATAGCCCTACACTACTCTTACCCCTAAATCATCCCCTGAAGAAACACATCTATCCTCTTCTTAAAAACCTCCAGCGATGGTGACTCCACCACCTCCCTGGGCAGCCTATTCCAATATCTAACCACTCTTTCAGTAAAGAAATTCTTCCTAACACCTAATCTAAACCTAAATTCAAAAGATACCGTCTACTATATGAATTTAGATTTTATCTAAAGCATCCTGAAGTCCATAGGAAAAACTCCTGTGGCCTTCAGTAAGCTTTAGATCAGTTTCTGAACAGGTCAAGGTTCTTGTGGAAAATAATAGTGTGAGATCTTGTAATTATGTCTGAATACATAATGGCTGTGCAAAGGGTATATATTTGAAGGAATCACAAAATCTCAGAATGGCTGAAGTTGGAAAAGACCTCTGGAGATCAACTAGTCCAACCCCCTGTTCAGAGAAGGGTCAACTAGAGCATGGTCATGCTGGAACATAACTTTATTTTTTTAGTTTTAAATGACTGACTTTCCCAATTTAATGTTCTTTTACATAGAACTCTGTACTACATTTTACTCTGTAATTATGGGATCATTTGCCATTCTTTTGTGGCCTCTTATCAGGAGAGTAGAATCCTGTTGTGCATTTTACATTTGGTACTATGATTTTATTTTTTTTTTACTGAACAGGAAATTAGGATTTGGAGTTTTAATGCAATCTTGGAGATTATTGTAATACGCTAAAGTAATTTTGACCTTTTTAAGGTTCTATATTTTGATTGCAGTGCACTCCACTTCTTTAGCATGAGTCAGTGAGACTGCAATCAATGGAGAAAAGAATTAAACAGAACTAATGTAAAATTGATATCTTTTGGAAGGATAGGAAGAAGCATACTCTCAAAAATTGTCAAAAGATCCACCAGAAACATAGCACTCTGAGCTGCTTTGCTTGAGCCTCAACAGAAGTGAGATACAGCATTCCCACTCAGGTTTCTGTACAGATAATACTCAATTCTTGACCCATTGAATTTAACTGAATGGTTGCCACAAATTAACTGTGCCCAGAACTGCTCAACTGAATCTTTTCACCATTTAGTTGACATTCTGCAACATCCATGTTCTTGTGAATCTGCTTATGTTTTCGACTGAGAGCAGCGTATGGCAAGTAGCTGAGAATAAGACCAATTATTGCCCATGCATACCTTGAAATGATTGTTGATGAAAATTACATTTTAATTAAAATCACAACTTTTTGTACTATATATTACCAGTTGAATATAAATTAATGTTGTCTTTGTGCTGTTACTTCTCCTGGCCATTGCAAAGCCAGAAATACATGGAACATTGGACTGGAAAGAGAGTGAATCTGCAGGGTTACTGCCAGTTTGACAAGGATGTTTTGCTTGAATCAGGGAAATAGGGGGTACAAATCAACCTAGGATTTTAAGGTTTATCCTAATCTTGAAGCTCATGACAAGAGGCAATGGCTGTAAGCTGGAGCATAGGAGATTCCGTGTGAATACACGTAGAAAGTTTTTCACAGTGAGGGTGCCAGAGCACTGGAACAGACTGCCCAGAGAGGCTGTGGAGTTTCCTTCTATGCAGATATTCAAACGCCGTCTGGACGCGCTTCTGTGTGAGCTGGTCTAGGGAATCCTGCTGTGCCAGGGAGGTTGGACTAGACGATCTTTCGAGGTCCCTTCCAACTCCTAATATTCTGCGATTCTGTGATTTCCTTATAAAGAAATAAAGTACCATTTTTTCCATGGGTAGTAGTTTGTTTCTTCTATGCCTTTACTCTAATGAGTTCCCTAATTTAAGCACATTGTCAATTGTGCTTAAAACAATTTTTAACAACATCGTTTTCACAAACTTTGATGTGACTGCAATGTTTTCTACAAGGGAAGTATATATTCTCACATGATAAAACTTAAAATTTATTCAAATACTTTTTTTTGTCTATTATTGTATTGAAACAAAATTTAATGTATGTTTTTTAAAAAAAAAAACACAACCTGATTTAAATTGTAATGACCAGAACTTGTCAGTCTGAACCATATAAAGTGATAAAGTATCTACATTTTAGAAAGAGAGCTCCTGAAACTGTTCCCATGTTTAGGTGTTTTGGGACTTTTTTTACATTACTGAAGCATTTCTGAATCTCTTAGATTACTGCAATGTTTTTGGTGGAAATAATAAATACACTGGCAAAGAACAGTGACTCATAGTGACCTGAAAGTAGTGAGGGAAAAAGTCTGTCTGATCTTATTTGAAATGATGTTTTAGACTTCATAAATTACACTGAGGAAGCTCTGTTACCAGTCAGTGACCTTGTTAGCAATCTCAGTGGGCAGAATAATTAATGATGCTGCTTTGCATATATTTAAGGGATGAGCAGAAAAGGGATGTAACATAATTAAACTATTGCAAAGTCTCAGTTTTTAACTATTCTAAAAAGTTGGTGGTGGATATGTGAGTTTAATCAAAGCTAATAAATGTGTGTGGATTTACCTCGCACCAGTTAATTTTTGGAGCACAATCCCACATACAGCTCTCTGGTAGATGATGCTTTTGGATGTATGTCAGGTGAACTAAGTGGTGAGCAGCATTTCCTACAGCCTTTAACTTACAGGGCAAAATGGGAACAAACTTGTCTAGCTAGGGTTTCCCAGACATATTTCACTACCTTCCACCACAATGGCTTCAGCCCTCAGCATCCATGGAAATGTGAAGTGCAATGGTGTAAGTCATCCGCTCCACAGGGCCAGGGAGTTAAGGGTACATATTACTATTGTGAGGAGTACTATAGTGACTCAGGGTGTTGCTGCTTAGAAGAAATTTGTCAGCATGTCAATATTCTTGCCTTAGGAGACACAATGTTACATTTAGCTTACTTGCTCTGACTGTTTGTTTTCAACTTTTCCCATGTTGTATGTTGGGCTGCAGGATTAAACTAATTCTATTGAGAAGATTACAAGATTCCTTGCATATTTCAAAAGCATATAGGCTTTGCAGTTTGCAATTCCACAAAATGGAATCTGTATCAGTTTCTAGGGGAAAAAAAAGGTGCATTTAAAAGAAATATTAGCTATATAAATGTATGTTAAAGCAGATTCTGCTCAAGGTGCAGCAAGAAGTCCAGCATAGACCATGTTGCTGTTCCTGTTCCAAACAACAGGTTTCAGGAGCCTCATTGCATCATACTATATTATGCCAATCACTGAGTTTATCAGTCTGATGGTATCTTGCCTGATGCCATAGGGATAATTAAATGAGGAATTTTAGGGAGAAAGGTAAGGAAAAAATGAAAAGGGGAAAAAATAAATAAATAAATAAATAAGCTCCTTAATGAGAGAGGCACTGTTAACTGGCCAATATCTCTACCTGGCTTCTTCTAGGCTAGAGAGGTTTAATCTTTGCAATCCTAAAGATCAAGGATTCTGAATCACTGACCCAGAAAACACTAAGGAAGCTGAAGCAGTTGCTTGCAACTGCTTGAAGGGAATCTCAGATATACAAACAGCCAGATAGAGCGGCAAGAATGACTCTCTTATCCTCTGAGTTCCTGGGATGAATAAAACTCATCAAAGCTTGCAAAGGATGAAAAATCAGGCAAAATATGATAAAACTGTGACTCCTGCATGAGCAAATAATATATATTTTTATCTAAATATATGGGAAAGTGACAAATTGTGTCTACTAAAGAACACAATAGAGATCACAGTAAATGTCACATGATAGTAATTTTAGTGCCTACCTTTTTGATTAACCCTGAGCTTTTTGAAGTTCAAAGATGAGCATAGTAGCTAGTTCTTTCACAGCCACTTGATTGTTCTAGCTGCTCAGCAATCTAGTCCCTTTAGGCTTTTCCATTATGTTTTGTGGACTGTATTTTGCACAGCAGAGCACTCAGACAAAAATACTGGCTTCATAGCGATTCATGGATGTGGAAAGTGGCACACACAGCCAAAATGGACTTCTAAATATTTGCCCAAGTTTCATCATAAATCTGGGATATACAGTACCCAAACAAAGTTTTCCAACATGTAGTCAATCTTAGAAATGTTAGCTGTGCTAGACAAAGGGATTATCATACAACTCCAAAAAATTCTCTGTGCCTCTGATGTTTTATAATGATTTTTATCAAGTAATCTGGAGCTAGAGGCAGCCCATCAACAAACTAACCATGTGACTAGTCTAGAGATGACTCCAGAGCTCCCAGAGGAACCCACCAAGGAGCCAGATGTCACTGGGAATGTTTCTGTCACTACTTAGCTTCTGGGTCCAGTGGCTACTACCAAACAAGGGAAGGAATGCATTACTGTATCATCTTACATTTCTGAGGCTAGCAGCCCCTACATCAATCTACTGCAATTCTGTTGCCATTTCAAGAACATGTTTCTATGTCTTTGCACCTTTTTCCAAGCTAAAACATTTGTGTGTGTAAGGAAATGAAGATACTGGAGTTTAAAAAATAAAACTTGTTTATTAATAACCACTAGTGCTGCATATTCTTAGCTTTCAGTGTCATAGTTTGAAAGTGGAAGTGTTCCAGATTGGATGGTTCTTTGAGCAATCTGATCTAGTGGGAGGTGTTCCTGCCTATGGCAGGGGAGCTGGACCTAGATGATCTTTAAGGTCCCTTACAACACAAACCATCTGTGATTCTATGATTCCATTAAATGAAACATTCTAATTGCTATATATTCAGAGCTCATGGCTTAGTAGGTCTTTGGTTGTCCATGAGGATGAGATAAGTAGACCTTGGAGCTTTTATGGAGTTAAGGATCTATGATAATTTTTTTCCATTCAGAAACAAAAATCCAAAATCACAGTCTTGGCATCCAAAGTAGGTCTGTTCCATTCCCTGTCTGGGTTTTAATCAGTCACAAGGCAACACAATGAATTCTGGAAGGCACTTTTGATCTTTTTGATCAATGATGCCTCATTCCCATAGAGTAATATTAATACCCTCAGCATCAATATGTTGGTTATCCTTATATTTTCAATGGTTACCCTTCACTCTTGTATTGTAGATAAGTGTAATTCAAAGTTCATTTATCTGGAGGCAGACTAGTCCTAAACATTAGTTCAGAGAAAGCCCTACCTTGATATATTGATATACCACTTGATATCTCAGGTTTGTCTTTAGACCTTACAAAGTTTTTGTGCTTCTTATGTGTGAATGGGTTAGACTCAGTGACTGATGCAACTGAGATTTCTACACTATCAGTCTGAGTCTGTTCTGGATGCAAGCTACTTTTCCATCTTCCCACATGGTTTCCTTGGGAGACCCTGTTCAGGATTGGTCACAGGGCCACTATGTTCTGTAAGGTGAGCAGCCAGGTGTGCTGGGTGAGCTGGTGCAGGTTCTGAGCAGCACTCGACTGCTTGTTGAATGAAAAGAGCACCTCAGGACATAGCTACTCCTCTTTGTCTCCATCTCTCTTGCTAATATACTGTTCTGTTGTTTCATGTGTAATCTACTTCTGTGACATAGGTAAATAAATGCCTTCAAAAGTGGATACTCAAATTTCTCTGTTGCAGTACTTGAAATATTATTATGGTGTATTTTTCCTCCTCTGCCACACGCAGGCTTTGCCTAATCATAGTCCAATATTTACTGTGCAATATGCACTTTGTACTTCCTCAACTATGGATTTAGCTAAAGCTAAGCAAGAAAAGGCAAATATTAAATTAATTGTATTTCCCTAAAGTGTCAAATAGAACAAAAGCAACCTTTTTATTATTGTTACTTTCACTTTTGTGCAGTAAAGGAGAAGCAGGCTTGGCCATTTTGTTTTGGTGCTGTATCAGTAGCACAAAAGGAAAGGGTAAGATTACAGAGGAGCTGGGGCAAATAGAATATTTGTGAGCCTGAGTTTTTATTTCCAATCTATTGACAGATCCTGCCCGTTTGACCTTATAGCCCACACAGTGAAAGAAGACCTGTTATTGGGAACCAACCTATGATGCAGATCAGCAGCCCCTGATTTAGTCATAAAGTGCTTACATTTGAAGGGCCATGGTGCTTAAAAAGTGGGGAAATATTTTGTATTGCACAACTAGCTGGGTTTTTTTACCTCTACAGCATCTGTTGTCTGATTTTAAGGTTTTCAGTACTTCAGCTGGCAGGGACTGAGGCATCAGCGTCTGTAGCTCCTTTCTCCCTCTTTCTGTTAGTTCTCTGTTGAAGAAAGCACAGAGATTTATTCATGCTGGATAGCATGAATAACCCCTCAAATTTAAAAGAAAGAAGTCCAAGATCTGCATGAGCTTTAGCTGAGAGGTAGCACAAAATAGAATATGGCCTTACTATTTTTCTTTCAATGTAAACAGAGATATTTTCAATTATAGGGAAAAAAGAAACAGTAACTCTGACTCACATTTTTAATTGAACTGTTGTGTTTTCAGTTGGCCTCACAGGGAGGGAAAGAATAAGGGAAAATAAGTGGATAAGCATAGATACATTCATTTACCTTAAATATTCTTTATCAAATGTTTATGTCCTTTGTCTCAGGGTTCATGTGCCATAATTCATATTTCACATCCTTCATTTCAATGGTTGTGGTGTCCTTTTTTTTCATAAGAGATACTATCATTTTCCTATATGCTATTAAACCTACATTGTTTAATACTTACTAGAATATTTTTAGACTACTTAAGCATCAGTCAAATCCTTTTATCATAAAAGTCTATTCTGGAAAGATCACCTTATTCAAAGATTACTAAAATGAAAGTAAAAGCCCCTGCACATTAGACTCTTTTTTTCTGAAAGATTTCCATTTTTCTTCTCCAGACCTGCCACTTGTATTATAAAAAGCTGTGCTTATAGCAGACCTATTGTAGAGTGAAAAGAGAAAATGCTTTGCTACAAGGCAGTAGCTAATTCACTATTCTTCAGGGACTGATATTCATCTATCCTTCAATAAAAGCTAATGGTTAAATAGACCCAATGCACTCAGCTAATCTAGGAAGAAGCTGATGGCTGGGGGTTGGGTTTCAAAGTTCATGCTGAAGTGCTATTCCTGAAGACAAAGATATCTTTACCTTTGCCTTAGAAAAAGATGACAATGCTACAAAAAAAAAATCAGAGGCCTTCATTCTCAAGTACATGGGTTTATGAAAAAGTACCTAGTGCTTCTCAAAAAGTTATATTTTATTAATTTTTAAACATGAATTACTTTTATAATTTTTTCTTTTTAAGGGATGTGAATATTTAAACAAAGGGATTACATTTTAAATAAGCTTCTGTCCAGTCTTTTACTACTTGAATTCCAACACCCTCAAGAAGATACAATGATATTTTTTTCATGAAAAGCAGTTTAGCAAATCACTCCCAGGAGGAGGGGAGATAACAACACCACATTTCCTTCTGTATAACTACCATTTCAATTAAACATACTGCTGTACTGTGCATATCAAACAGTCTAGGGCAAGAAAATAAGCTTAAATGGGAAATCAACAATAAAACCCCAAAGCCAACAACCAACAGAATAGACTACACAAGGGCAGAGTAAATTTTTATAAGCAAGATTATCATCTTAATATGCAATCTATAGCAGATCACATGGCCTCTGGACAGTTGCTGCAGCTGTGTGTGAGTGCAGATGTGTTACCGATTCTTTTAGTAGATAACCTAAAATTATTACATGACATTTAGCTTAGCTATACTGTAAGTACAAAGATCAGAGTTTACAGAGCCATAGTGCTGTCTACTCTCTTATATGGATCAGAATCATGGGTCATCTACCGCCACCACCTGCGTCTCCTAGAACGCTTCCATCAATGCTGTCTCCGCACAATCCTCAACATCCACTGGTCAGATTATGTGACCAATACATCTGTTCTGGAACAAGCAGCAGTCACAAGTATTGAGGCCATGTTACTGAGAACACAGTTGCGATGGGCAGGACACGTCTCAAGGATGAAGGACCACCGCGTCCCTAAGATCTTGCTTTATGGTGAACTTGCCACCGGCTGCCGCAAGAGAGGAGCTCCAATGAGAAGATACAAGGACTCCCTGAAACAACATCTCAGCCTTGGCCACATTGATCTTCATAGCTGGTCTACTCTGGCCTCCAAGAGGGAGGCCTGGAGACACACCATCTATAATGCTGCAGATGCTTTTGAGAAAGCACGCAGGATCTCCCTTGAGGAGAAAAGACAGCGCAGAAAGAATCGTGCCTTGCAGAACACACCATCTAAGGAGTCTTTCTGCTGTTCCTTTTGCAACCGCTCATGCCTATCTCGTATTGGCCTTTTTAGCCACCAACACGTGTGCAACAAACGTGAGTAGAGCCCTTCCCAAATCTTCGTTCGCGAAGCCTAGCCATGGTGATGATGATGACTGTAAGTAAGCCTGAAAACAAAACGATCTGGATATATAGATGTATTATTTAACTGCAGAACTTCTGGTCACAAAAATTCTAATTCTAATCCCCTCGAAAATAGTGGCAAAGCTCTCTCTGACTTCACCAGAAAGAGGATGGAATATTAATTAGGAGCACAGCTGAAACTAGTGGCTTGTGTCCTTATTTTGAGACCATCTCACAGTGCAGATGATGAAATGGCATATACTGTAACAAAATGTCATACCTCTGCATGCTAGCTGATCTCTGGCAGAACAGCTCTTTTCTCAGAAACACAAGGCCAAAACTAGATACATACCTTGAAGAGGGCTTGAAGATCTGTGTCTTTCCACAAACTCAATACTGCCAATATTTTTTCCCTTCTTGCATCTTTCTCCTCATTTATCAGTTAAAGAAATATACAAATGTACACATACCTTTTATTTCATGTGGATTTTCTGCACTTTTTCAGTGCTGGTATGTTAATCCCTCTTTTAAAGGACATTTTACTGATAAGCCATCATCTTTCTATCTGAGGCCAGACTGTGTCCTTCTTGGTCCAGAGAGAGGTACTACAATGCTATGACAGAAGCTCTTCTTTCCCTGCAGCATAGACTCATAGAATCATAGAATTGTCAGAGTTGGAAGGGACCTCAAAGATCATCTAGTTCCAACCCCCCTGCCTGGCAGGGACACCATCCACTAGATCAGGGCCCCATCAAGCCTTGTCTTAAAAGCTTCCAGGGATGAGGCCTCCGCAACCTGTCTGGGCAACCTGATCTACTGTCTCACTACCCTCATACTGAAGAACTTCTTCCTAATATCCAACCTAAATCTACCTTCCCCTAGCTTACATCCATTTCCCCCGGTTCTATCACTGTCTGACCTCCTAAAAAGTCCCTCACCAGCTTCCTTGTAGGCCCCCTTCACATACTGGAAGGCTACAATAAGGTCCCCTCGGAGCCTTCTCCTCTGCAGACTGAACAATCCCAACTCTCTCAGTCTGTCCTCATAGGAGAGGTGCTCCAGTCCTCTGATCATTCTCATGGCCCTTCTCAGGGCTCGCTCCAGCCCCCCCATACCCCTCTTGGAATAGGGGCTTCAGAACTGGATGCAATATTCCAGGTGGGGTCTCACTTTTTTGTCTTTCAGACTTGATTGTCTTTTAATCTTTCCAAGAGAGTCTTCAAAGCTGTTAGAAGGAAAAGATCCTCCCATTCTGATTGTTAACATTCAGCAAGTCAATTCCTTTGAATCTGCTTGTAAGACAGACTTGTTTAAAGAGTCTTGAGAGAGACTTGTTTAAAGAGTAATCACTGAGGGCTGTATCTGTATCACACAGTTAGCAATTTATGAGTACATGTCATTTTATTTTCTCAGGGTGCCATTTTTCACTAAATTTAAGGAAGTGAAGAATTAAAATATTTGGAGAGTTCTCTGACTCTGTCTTTTCAATCAATTATACTGAATGATTACAAGTGGAGAGGCCTGGGCCATTCAAATGTACTGTCTTCCAATGGAGAAACACTACAAAATGCAGATGAGGTATTTGTTATAAGACAAAGGGGTCACTGTCATAGAGAAAAAACAGAACCAGGAGTACAGAATGGTCAATATATGAGGAGCATACATAGTGGGAAAACTATTTCTCTCCATAAATACATATTACATTTCTTTTTGCCTCTTCTGCTTTTGTAGAAACTGCCTCCTCTGCCTCTTAAATGTCATCCATATTTATCAGGCTGCATGGTTCTTGACATTTAGGAATATTTTTTCATCAAACTGTAACTAAAGCTTTGACAAAGGGTACTAATTATCAAGGGACTAGATTTTTTTTTCTTTCCACCCATTTTTTTAAGGAACAGCAGAGAAAGTGTGAATTATCAGCTACTTCTAATGTTCCTGTAGTAGTCTCTCTTCCCTTACTGTTGAAACATAGCTAGAAATAAGAATTTAAATGTTTGCTGAAGCATGTACAAAATGTAGTAGGAGTTGAATAAGTGGATTTTAAATGACAGAGAAGTCATTAGTTTACTTATTCAAGTAAAAAGTATTACCACCTGTTACAGCTACATGCAATCCATCCTTATTGAAGGAAACTTTCTGAATATTTTTAAGTACAAATGCTGATTACTCACCAATGATGCCACACTGTACAATGCCACAATATGGCAACTGAAAAATTGCAGCATGAAAATTAATAAAATATTCAGTTACTAAACAGAAGGCTACATTTTTTAATAAGCTCATATACACTGTGGTGTTTAACAACAAAAGTTTTTAATGTTGGAAATAATCTATTTTCTTGTCCATATTGGCTATGAAGACATATTGGGCCCTCAACAGAAACATAATGATTGTTTTCCACAAACCCCTTTCATGATCTTCCAAATGAAGCCTAATGTAAGTGTATAGATAGACTTTTGAAACCTATTATTCATCCATTTTCAGTTGCCTAGCAATGGCACAACTGCAAAAGAAAGAACAGTATGTGATCTGTAATAAGTTTTTTTTTCATTGTTTTCAATAGTCTTGTGTTCATATAGCTCTTCATTAAGATCTTGCCTGCCATCATATATAAATGATTTTATTTCCTTGACTTGACAAATGCAAGCCACTTAGTTTGAAGTGAGATTTTTAACTAAGGAAGAAATACAAGATATTCTCATTACAAAATCAATTTTAATTTAGTTACAGTATCAAAGCTTGCTTTGAAAACGTTTCATGAACTCAGCTGTGCTAATAGAAATGCTTAGGTCAGACTATCTGAACCAATTTTGTAAAAATTCAAGGCTAAACACAACTTTTATGTCTGACACAGCCTTGTTTTAATGTCATTAATTGCAAATTGACACATTGTCTATACCTGCTGCTTATCTAACCATAGTTTCTAAGTAAAGAATGAGGCTGGTCCTACTAAGCCCTCAGGGGAGACCAGTGCCATGTAGTTACCTTTGACAGCAGAAAAGAAATACAGACCTACATATTCCCAAGATTCAGCAATTTGTATATAGTAAGCTTCTTGTCACTCCTTTTTATCCTACACATAATCCCTATTAAAGTTTTTATGTTACAGTTTTTAAATCATCATGTATTTATGAAACAGAAAGGAAATGAAATATGGTTAATTACTGTCATGCACAACAGACCACTCCAGCCTGCCTCTGTGTATGAATTTACAACTTATATTTTTCTCTGAGAAACTATGCATCATATTAACCAGAGCAAATAAATGAAAAACAGAAACAAAACCCCCTTTCTCTCTTCTCTTTGTTTTTCATAGGCTACTGAAAACCAAAGCATTCTTGGCTATAGCATCCCTCTTACAGATTATTGTCTCCAAAAAACATTGAAGCTTTGATTTATGTTTTATAACTCCACACAAATTCAGGGCTTTTTTCCTTTTCTTTGTTCATACTCCTCAACATCAACTCACAGAAACTCTCTGTACTTCAGTAGATCTAGGTGAAACAGAAAATCCTTAAAGGATGCAGTACTATGCATAGTCCTACTATGTAGGACATGCTTCTGCTGGGCTTCACTCTTTCCAGTTTTTGGGTTTCAAGTGTTGCAGAATGCATGGCAAAATAAATCATGGTTCAGCACAGAATGAATGGCTCACCAATGTGGTACTTTGCCATTTCTCCTGTGGGGTTGTGGAAAGGGTGATCTGATCCTTTGTCCCTCATAGAAAATGTTATTGTCCCTCTGGAAGTTTTCTAATAAGTAGGAAACTAAGCAATTGCCTTTCCTCCTCTCAACAATTTCAGTACTCTGATATATAACTGTTTGAGATATATTCCTGTCAGGCATAAGATTTAAGGAGCTGCTGAAGTTTTGCACTGCTGTTTCAAGTCCTGAGGACATATAAATTTCAACAGGATTTGGCTCACTTGTGTTGTGCATATGTATATAGGTAGACAATTCATTAGCAGACCAAAATAGAAGCAAGTCTACTGAAATTGTATAGATGAAGGGTTGTACCTCCTTGCCTGTATGGAGGACAGTTCTTGAGGGTTTCAAGAGGAAAGTTCTCAATGTATCATGTTCTACTGGCTCTCTCAATCTGTGTTTGGCTCTTCAGTAGTACATTATTTAATTCAGAAGAGGTGTTAAGAGTAAAATATTGCCTTTGAGCTGAGGAATAATCAACTATTTATCCTGATTACAAAAATATATATATATTGTACTTACCCTGCAGTAGGACTCCCATGTAAGGTCAATGTACCTGACCTGCTAAAAATGCTGTAGCCATCAAGTGTATCAGCTAAGAAAGACTTTTGGTTTCTGTGTTCACCAATTTTGTATATTTTTGTCTAGCAGACAAAGAAGAGAAATTTCATGATGGAGAATAAAGAGCCTTGAGCAAATACATTTGAAGGATGGTGTAAATAGGAGAAAAGAGAGAAATAAGTAAGATTAAGAGTAGTAGGCCCCATGAGAGAAATTATTGCCTGGCAATTTAGAGTGATTTCCATTTTTAAGTAGTCCTTATGAGGAAGAGCAAGAATCATTTTCAGTCTAGCACTTGATTATTGAATTAATGGAGAAATGCCAAACTTTGCAGTGGCTTTGGCAGAGACCCAAGTATTTTTTTCCAGAAAGACCTTTTCTACTGCATATTTAAACTGCATTTGTCTTAGAACTGCTTGAGTTTATTTTAAGGTAAACTAAGATCTCAATTAGCCTTGTGATATTTTCAAGCTTCACCGAGAAGCAGTGACAGCATGAAGAGATCAAAATTATTGCACTCTAGTGAACAACAGCTTTAGGGAAAAGGACTTAGGTAAATAGATGCATGACATTAAAGAAAGACTTTTAGTAATGCATATACCACTGGCACTGTGGCCTGCCTGTCATTTTAAAGTGCTCCTAAATCTCCTAAATAAAGCACTCAAGTATGAAGGAGGGTATGAAGGTACTGAGGCAGTCACCTGCCACCTCTGGCAGAATGTCATGCCCATTGCCTTTGAGAAATAAGGCAGAAAATGAGCTATTCAATCCACACTCACTCTTTGTCTCTTGTATTCACTCCAAGGAGACCCCAGGAGGCCAAAGAACCCATTCTTTAGCAATGTGGAGGATAAGAACACACAAATAAAATAGGAACCCAGATTACATGACAGAGTAAATATATTCCAAAATAGGTCAGACGAGTCACTTGCTGAAGGCACCCTACTACTATTCTGGTTGAACAGAAAGGTGTTTGTATCACTCAGACATCTGAAGTTTTACCTCTGAAACTGAGTGACACAAGCTACCCTGGGTCTCCCATGCTTTGGGATGCTACACATAGTAATAATACTATGCTTACATCATAGGCACAGATTGTAGACTTAGGGAAAATAAGAATAAGTTTTAAAAAAACACTGTTAAGGGCTTTATTCCTATGGAATTTTGCTAGCAAAATAGGAGCTGTGTGGCATGCTGATAGTCACACATAGGAGTTGGTGGCAGAGGTGGGGAAGAATTCATAACTTTTGAATGCTGAGGTAATATCCCTACCACTTGGCTAACACAGCTGTAAAAGCTGTAACAGAACCTTGCCACTAATACAGTTGCCCCAGAATGAAGTTGCATCTATTTAGTCAAATGAATCAAGCTCATTTCCCTCCTTCTACTGAACTCTTAAGGTTAATAATGTTGTTCAGTAAACTGCTGTTTCTCTTCCTACATTTAGAACAAGGAATTGCTTACATTTTTAGAGGCATCATTTTTTTCAAGAACACTGAAAAACTAAAAGGATCTTGTTACTTTTATATATGAAAAACATCTTGAGAACTTGGATTTTATTTGGAAATTATATTTTAAAACTTGATTTAATCCAGGCAATCACAATACATAAGCTGCTTTTTGTGGGGTCAGTCCATGGCCAAACAGTAATTTTGTGAAGTTTGGCACAAAAGGAGGTAAAAAGAAGCTTTTTCTGCCAGCATCTCCAAATCCATTTTAAAAGCATAAGGAAATATCTTCCTGTTCTGTTACTATTCTTTCAGTTAAAAGGAAAAAAAATTTACATACAATGGGAACTGCTGTACCAATTTTGATCACAGTGGATGGGAATGTAGGGCAGTCCTACTGTTGCAGTCAGTGGATGTAAAATCCCACTTTTATGGTAGGATTATACCACACAAAAAACCTAAATGGACAAGGATGCCCAACCTAGCACAGGCTGAGGTGATCAGTTTAGCCAAGCAATGGATGTTTATTGAGCTGGTAAGAAGCAACAGAATATCTATTAAAGGACAGCTATAATTATTAAAGAAATGGAACAGATGCCTACATAAAGAGACAAAAAAAAGGCTATAACTTCCCAATTTGGAGAGGAAAAAACTGGAGGGGGTTATGATGAAAACATGAAGGTGCTGCCAAGTGAGATGAATGCAGACTATCATTCAACAAATCCTGTAGTACAAGAACAAGATAGTATTCAATGTAACTAGTAGAAAATCAGTGGAAACATATAGCACCATTACTTTTACAAAGAGCTTGATAAATACATGGTTAAAAATACATAAACAGATACTAAAGGTGGATAGTCATGGATGTATTGTCTAGCAACATTCATCCAATGATTGTGGATGCTGGGAGACAACCAAGAGAAATGATTAGGGTTGCATGATCTTCTTAAATAATTTTTCCAGTGCCCAACAGAATAGAGGTCTAGACAGATCACTGGTCTGATGCAGTGAATGTTTCCTGTGTTCATACTGAGGGATGTGCATGCTCTGGTGAAGCTGCAGTGTACCTACACAATGTTCTGTCACTTGTTATAGACACATGGGATTTTTTTAGACACAGAATATACAACTATGAACTACATTTAGAAGCAATTTGTAAGGAAGCACTGCATACCAGTTAAAAGCAGAATTAAAAGACTGACATTTTACAGACTGTAAGCCCAAATATGTCTTGGTAGACTTCCTCACTCTCTAGGCAAGTCTCAGTTGACCTGGACTCAAAGAGGCTGACAATGCATAACAAGCTGTGGTAAGGCTGATTTTTGTCCTGAAGAAACTAAACTCAAACTGTGCATTGATCTTGTCTTTATATACACAAAAGACACAATACTGATTCCACTCATTGCTATCTTTGCTGAATCACTGCTATTTGTAAATCCTGAGGTAAAAATTCAAACAGAGCTTTCCAGAGTCACCCCTGCTGCCTACGTGTGGCTCTGAGCAAGACAGTTAATTTTTAAGGGTGCATCTTCAGGAGCTCCAGATCCATATCCATTAATACTGGATTATTTATTTCTTCTGTAAATTCACTGGGAATTTTGCCTATTCTGTAATACCATGAATTAAGCAATGTTTTCTAACATTGATCTAAGTGGCACTGTTGAGAGTTTAAGTCATCCAAAGCTTGCAGAAGTTTTAATGTTACTAATGTTTGTGCAGTGCTCAGACAAAAGACACCATACAAAAGCTTTAATAAAAGTTCAGAACCTCATCTTTTTTTTATTTATTCCCATCTGACCTTTGAAAGGGGTGAAACCTGAACTTTCTGCTGTTCCTAAATATCATTTCAGATCTTATGATTTTAAACCTTTAGTCTCTTTGCTTTGGCATTAGTCATCATTAATGGTCAGAGCAAATGTATCTCATCTGATGTTCTGAAAATGAGAATTAGATATTTAAAAAAACATAGTGGCTAGGAAATAGCCATTACTGGACCATACAGCCTATGATAACTGGATTTTCAAATAGTAATTATTAGTGATCTCCTATGTTATTTAGTAATTCAACAGCAACACTTTCCTACCTTGCTATTTCTTGTACTCATCCTCTCTTTTCTTAAGTAACTAGAACTATGTTACAAAAGCAAGGTTGTTAACATAGGAAGCCTTGGATGTGAATGCAAGTGCAGGCAATACCTATACATTCCCATAGCTCAACAATGACACAGCAGTTCCCAAATGAGGAAGTATCTTCCTAGAAGACACAGTCTTCTAATAAAATACAGTGTATTCTGTAGTCTGCAGCTTCAGCAGATGCAATTATTAATAACTGAAACCTGTTAAATTTTTAGAATACTATGTTGCTTGAAGATAAGGTTATCTAGCAGTGCAGAAGTTCAGTTCTCAATTAGGAGCTGGACAAGAAGCATGGTTAAGGCTGTAAGATCTCTTTTAAAAAGTGATGGCCTGATGACAGAAGGAACTTGTCTTTTGGGTTATAAAGAGACTAGTACAAACAGTTCTGACACCAGAAGACAACTTCAATAAAGTTAGATACATCAAAATGACCAGCTATAACAGACTGCTTAATGTGACCAATTTTAGTATGAGTAAAATCTGGATTTCAGGAGTGCAATACTGACTGTGTGACTTACATTCTGAAAAATCAGAACACATTTATTCAGCTACATGAAATATGTCTGCATACAAAGAGCTAAATTTGGAAAATATTTATGTAGTATATTTAAATAACCACTTTGTTAATAGTATTTTTTTTTATAGCAAAGTATGGATATTATTCTTATTAGAAGGATTGATGAGTCTCATTATATTGCCCATTGTAGGAAAAATGCAAGGTGACATTTTCTTTTGAAAGAGTCTTTAACATAAAGGGTATAATTCAAACTTACAGTCAATATATAGAAGTTGCTTCTTCAAGAGAATTCACCTGCATAAAAGCCACTGTATCTTGCCACTAGAACTCGTTGACAAATGTATTTAATTTATGTTCAGTGCAATTGAGCTACTCTGTCATTCCTTCTTCTTATGGCCACTTAGGAATTTTATGTCACTTTTAACCTTGGATGATACTAATTTTTCTTTTTTATGTTCCCTGGATCAACAAACTATAATTTGGTTCTACTCTCAGCAGTTTTGTCTTTAGTGTCTGTCTTCTTCTTGGTTCATTTATATGTTCTATGATTTCTCAATGTTTGTTAAATATAAGCTCTTTTAGTAAAGGAAATGGAAAATCTCCATGCCCTTAACTACTTCTCTCTTCTTTTTTTTTTTAATATCTTTAAATTTCCCTATCATTTTTTTCCATGCTGACACTTTCATTTGTCAGTGCAAACTAGCACATCATATTTGGCCATATAATCTCATATTTGGCCCCTATCTTTCATATCTGTTGAGAATATAAATGCATCATAAAGCTTCTATCTGTTATAGCATATCACCTGTTTTATATGTAAGCTTTCAGGCTTTTCTATTTGTTGGCATCTTAAGGTGTTCTTTTTCCTATAGACTGGTAGCATCTTTTTGAGGGAGGCAAACATATACAAGGAATACAATCCTGGAAGAACAACTTCAGGCATTCCCCTAGTAAGGTTCAGGGTGTAACTAATGGTATAGAGATCTTATCAGGTCTTCAAGGTGGTGAGATAAAAACAACAATAAACTACATTAGATCTAGCAGAAGGAAGTGGTTTCTGAAGTGGTTTCAGAAATATGCATTTGTTCATAAATATCCAGAATATTATGCATTTTTCCAGCCTTCCCCACTGAAATTTTTGAGAATTATCTGTAATACTTTTGAAACAATTATATCTGTAAGCAATCCGGACTAATATTTTGTATGGTTTGTAAGAAGAAATTAAGAAATCAGTTATCCAGGGAGAAAGTATTTCCTAAGTTATTTCCTCATTCCTTGTCCCAATTCCATACAAAAGAAACTATAGAATGCTTCTGCAACTTTGCTGATTCTTCTTTAAACAAAATAAAATCTGTTAAGAGATATATTAACAAAAAGGCTGACCACAAATAGGAATTTTTGGCTAATAATTTTTTTAATATTCAGCTAGAGAAAAGGAAAAAGAAAAGGAAAGAAGAAAAAGAAAGGAGAAAAAGAAAGGAAAAATACACATACAGAAGAAGAAACTTTTGTGATGAAATTGCTAGCTATTGTTTGGCAGACACAGCCTGGGAAAGATACCTACTGACTAGCATTTTAAGGCTGTTGTTCACTCATATGTCCAAGACTGCTCATTAGCATTCCCAAGCATGCATCAATTTGAAAATGTCTTTCTTTTAACTCATCAGTATGGAAGCCCCAAAGTGCACTTTATTTCTATAATAGGTTTCTTCAAGATGTTCAAAATCAGTTGTGGCTCTTCAGGTTATATTCAAGTGACATCCACTCAGAGGGAAAAAAAGTTTATTTTTGCTCAATAATAAAAACAGAGAGTGCAAAGAAATAATGTGTTCTGGACTGATTGCTTTAAGGAGTGACAAGAAATACAGGATGGTCTCAGATGATATATAGAGCAGTAATCCTAAGAGCACAACATCTTCACTCTTATGAAATTTGATATCTAGATTCACCAGATATTCCCAAGAGAAGTACATCTGTATATAAAGTTTTTTCTTGATACAAATATATTTTTAAATGCTCAGTAAGTTTATCAACTTCACATGCAACAGTCCAGAGACTGATGAGTCCAGTTTTATTCAGAGCACAAAAATTTTCATCCACATTACTCATGTCACATGAATCATGTTATTGATTTGGGGTTTATTTTATGCTCTACCAGGAGTTGTAAAAACAAAAACCTTCCTTCCCCAGCTCCACCAGTAAACATTACCAGTATAGAAGATGAGGTTTGGGAGGAGAAAATCCAACATATGTTTTAATATACCTGTATTTGTACCTCATTTGCTGTGTTGTGTTACGTTCAGATGCTGTTATGTTTTCTTTCATGCTGCTTCATATACTTCTCAAGAGTTAGGAGAGACTGGATAACTTTGCCAGCAAATATTTATTTCTTATAAGAGGATAAATCTCCTCCTTTTCATAGAAGAACTGATAATAACTCAACTGTTAGCAGGTTTCCACAGTAACTCTCATCATGTGTTCCAAGAAAAAAGTCTGTGGATGTGAAATTTAACAAAATTGTAGAGCATTGACTAAAATGGTAAATATAAGGGTTCTGTAGCAGGCAAAATGGAACTGTAATCAGCAGGGGCATAAGTTGTACTTTTTAAGGCACAGTCACAGCATATTACTGCCTGATTTGCCTTCACTCAATTGGTTAAAGTCATTTTTAATAGCACAGCAGAACTTGTCCTTTCCTACTCCAGATTCCTGCAAAACAAGGCAGCAATGGACATAAACCTTCAAGGTCTAAGGCAAGGATTCACTAATTAGATGTAGATGGGTTTTCTGAGGTGGCTCAACTGCTTTTCAGTCTCTCCATGCATGCACTGGGAGGATCAGGACCCTGGGATCCCTCTTCCCTGGATTCTCTCTCTGTTCAGGGCTTTGATGAAACAGTGAAGCAGGACTTTCAGAGAATTTGCTTTTGCTGTATGCTGTGAAGCATTTCAGCTGAATTACTAGGTTATTTAGATGTAGCATAACAATACAGGAAATGACAGAACATGCTTAAAGCTGGTATCATAGCTGTCAGTAAAACATACCTTGAATGAGGCCAAAGATCTGAAAGGACTACAGATAAGAGGAGCCTCCTTGTATCTTTCTCAGAGCTTCTTTTCTGGACTTGAGGATGTGCTTTTCATTCAATCCTGCATCTCCATGCTGCCCTCTAGCCTGTTGGAGCACTTTCTTGACTCCTTCTGATGCATATTGCAACAGCTTTTCAAGGGGAATAGGTGGCTACACAGAGAAGACCCCCTACACCTGTAGAGTGTAAGAAGAAAAAAAAGGCCTGTAGACCCTCCACTGCTTGGAAGAGAGTAAAGGAAATCCCAGTGAGGCAACTCTTTGTAGGCAAGTTTAAAATGCATGTTCTAATCCATTTCCAGTAGATTTATTCATCTGTATCTCAGTTATTCATTGCAAAGCAAGTTTAACTTAACATAGGGCAATACTATCCTATCTTAGAGAGGGGAAAAACTAATTATTTCCACGCTTCAGTCATATGTAAAGCTATTTCTTCTCAAAGGTTGACACAAGAGGAAATAATTCCTACAGTTTCAGAACTGCACATTTGTACAGTTGTGAATCATTCCTGACTTTAACACTTGACAGCATGTAAAGTAGAAGGACTGGGTTTTGCTTATATGCACTACATATCTGTTTCCTCCTGACAATACAATTTTGGCTTCATAATAAATCCCTGCTGCAAATCTTCTTAAGATTTCTTGTCCCATAAGTTACCCAGTGCTTTTTGACCTTGTTAACTGCAGGTTTTAGAGTAGCAGTTTGAAATAAATGTCAGTCTTGCTGATGTGACCTTACTATTTTCTCCCAAGAAGATAGCTTAATCTGTTTAGATCACTGGAAGTGACAATCCTTCACAAATTTCAAGAACCACCATTAATTTACTTCAATAATGAAAACCAAAGCAGGGTGTGACAACAACTTTTGTCCTGTATGCTAATGAAGCTCTAAAATAGGTAATGAAACACTGTTAAGTACAAAAAGAGGAACCAGAAGAAAAGTATGTTTCTAGTAGAACGGTATCTATTAAGATTATTATTGCTGAGCTTGGTCTCAAAAAACCCTGGGGTGCTGAGCTTGTAACAATGAAGGGAGTATGCTTTTTACTTCATTGATACCAAATTTTAAAAATTTTTAAAAAGCAGTGTCTACCTAGATTAATTACCTCATAAAAATCTTGCTTTTCTCCTGCTGAAGTCCATAGGCAAATTGCTATTATCAGTGAGAGCATGAAAGTGCTGTAGTAAAGGCTTTACAGCAATAGAACTTGAATGATAATAGGCAAGGGTTCAAATATGAACTCAGTCATGTCCCTTCTTTTCTCTTCTGTACACATTAACAGAACAAAATATTATAGTGGGAGATATTTTTCTTATTGCTACATCATTTTGACCAAGAAAAAACAGAGGATGTGAGAAGAGAAATTAGGGTCTTGGAAAGATTGTGGGTAACTGTTGTCTTCAGTACTGAAATGTCCTACAAGCATCATCAGCTGCATCAACTATACTATCCCACCTACTGACCACAGTCACAGGCATAAATGAATGCTGTATAGGATTTTGCTGATGATAAGTGATAAATTGGAAGCACTAGGGACAGTTGTAGAAGGACTGCAAAAAAACCCCTGTAAATTAAAAACCAACTATTTGATTGTGATATTAACCTCCTGACTGAATCAAAAACCTCTACAAAAAATCCCTAAGGATGTGGCTGCCTATTGTGAAATGTGAGATTATAGATAAATGTATTACTTTTAGGTGGTTGTAGATGGTTTTGATACACTGTGAATGCTGGAGATAGAGTACTTGAAACAAAGGAAGAGACAAGTCTTTCTTTTGTACCATATGAGAACTGCCAAGAACCATCTTTGGTCTTCTCACACTCATACTAATCTCTGGATGTGATGCTCAGCAGAGCTTCTGAGATTTCAGTAGTTCTTCTGAAGGACTGAAGAGATTCTAAATGAGTTAATACCTGCCAAGGTGTCTTGTCTCTTTTTGGAAGGTATTTCATGTGATTCTAAGCTGTGTCACTTGTTGAGTGGAAGTGATTCATGATGCATTGAAATGGAAATTTGAAAGAAATTGTTTCTCAGTTTAACCCTCATGAGAGCAAATGACCTTATCTGAGGCATGATGCAAATAGGAGGAAGGCTGAGCAAACTGTCCCAGTAAATTTTGGTCATCCTTTCTCTCCTTGAAAAACAAACTTTATAGAGGTAGGCTCAGGTTTCTCTTGAATAAAACCAGACTCTGCATTTGCCCAGGCTACAGGAAAAAAGAAAAAACCAGTTATATTCAGTCTTTATGTTGTCTTTTTAATCAGCTTAAACCTGTTTTTTTCCTGTTAGATTTGCGTCAGTGAATTTAGAGGCACTGAGTTAACAGAATTGATTTTAAAACAGATTTCAATTAAACTATGTAATTTATGACTTTAGAAAAGGCCTACTTGGCTCTGCACATAAAGGTAGGCACAGTAAGTGCATTGACACACAGCTTTTTTTTTAAAGATGCATGACCAGCATCTTAAACATCTAACCTGAAGGTGGGAACACTTGTTCTGCTCTTCTGACAGTAACTTTCTAGAGCCAGACCTGTAATAGCACCATTTGAACCTGTATGATACTTGAAATGCACTTTACCCTTCATGGTGATTTTAGATATTTTGTTGTGCTTGTGTGGACTCTTTTCTCATATCATAGAAAACTCTGATTCTTTATCTCAGGTCCTGCATACAAGCAGGCAGTTCTGTGTCTGACCTAGGCAAGATTGCTTGGATGGTCACAAGGAAATAAAAGATCATTACAGTGGTTCAACATTTTGGATTTTTCCTTGAAGCTTAGACTGTGGCATTATTTTGTTTGCAATTACATAGTGTTTATATTTGGCCCTTTTTCTTTGCATTTGGTGCAACACTGAGCATGGAAAAACACAACTTTCCTCCTGTGTAAAATAAATGGTGACAGCATGTTATTTTCTTCTTTGCAGTACTTGCTATAATTTCCTTCCTTTCAAGCAACAGAACAGTCTTTTTGACAAAACCTTCTCCATTAGTCTTGTCACTATCTTGTTACTTGCATGTAACTGTTGTATGACTGAACAGCCTAATTGTTTGGAGAGGTAGAGTTCACAGGTGTTTTGTACATAAAGTAAATGTTTCCCAAAAGCACGTTATGGAAATAATTCACTGAAGCATTTTAGTTTCAGTGATCAAAAATAATATCCCCACTGAAAATGTACTCAGCATTTAACTCAAACATTATTACACACTTGGATTCCTTTTGGCAAATGAAGCCTTCTTTTCCAATAAGCACTGCTAATAAGAATATATATATATATAGTTTTGTTTCACATGTTCCTGTTTCTTTCATACTTGTAAAATATAACCTACTTCTGAGGGACAGTTATGGCTTCAGGACAGGCTATTTCAGTTACACAGCTGAAAGGAGGAAAGAATGAACATCCTAATGCAGGCAGCTGCGTTATCAGTGGTACTGGCCAACGGCAGACAGCCATGGAGACAGAGCAGAGGAACAAGACGAGGAGACAAGGAGCTGGGAGAAGATAACTCTGCTAACCATGGGAGATTTCCTGGAGACCAAGGGATGCCAGGAAAGAATCTCCAGACTTGGGACCTGTGTGGAACGTTAGTTCTGTCTTCCCTCCTTTATGAAAGCACAATTGACCTTTAAAAATAAACCCAAGCTTTCTGCTCCCTTCAAGTCTCCAGATGCTTCCACCCCCACATCACGTATATTTGTATCCCTCCCCACATCCTGCTTTAGCTCTGTGCTGTCTGTAATGGTTTTAGCTAAAGTACAACTACTGTTGGTTTACAGAACTAGCCTAATGGTATTGTCTCTCCTGATCCCAGCAGCCAAGTCAGGAGGCAACAGGTTCAAATTTTAGCTGGTTTCAGAGAGGAGAACTCTGCTGGTTTGCACACTAAGTTGAATTAGGCAGTTTTTTGTTGCTATGGGGTTTTTTTCATCATTCTCTTTCATCTTCTTTCTGGTGCCTCTCTCTCTTCTTCCACTTTCTTAGCATCTTAATCTTTCCTTGTTTTTATCAAACCACTTAATATCATTTAACCACATTTGTCATTCCTAGCAAGCTGCTATACAGCACCATATCTTCATGATGTAAAAGTAGGACACTGGAGTGGCCAGTAAAAATACACTAGAGCAAATGACCCCTGTAGAGATAATATTCCTTTGTTGTGAACAGAAGCAGGCAAGCACTATTGCTTCCTTCAAGTGAAAGGATAGGAGTCTCCAGCCTAAAGAAATGGACTGATAAAAGGAAATCAGGCTGATCTATTCTTGCTTAGTCATAGACTTGCTTTCAGTACACCTGCAATAACAAAACAGCTTTACTATTTAGAAGGGTGCACAACAAATGACTCTTCAACCAGAAAAGCAACTCATTCAGTTTAAAAACTTATAACAATGCTTTAAGTATTCCAGAAAAATCTCAAATAATTTCCCTAAGATGTTTACTAATTTTAAAAATAATTATATTTATAGTTACTAATTATGCCCTTTGAAAGAAGAGTTTTGTGGGTTTTTTTCCTTGAAATTCTAGTGACACCTGAAAAAAGTCTTTTTTTCCCCCTCTTTGCTTATGAGAACCTACATGATTCAAGTGCCCTGCAGATAAATTTTCTCCCTGGACTTCTATTCCAACCCTCTGTGGAAGGGTACAAAAATATTTAACTTCATGCTGCTGTTACATGAACATCAGCTAACTTTGGAAACTTCCTAGTTATCAGTGTGAGGTATCAATTTATAGCCCCACAGTTACTTCACAGAACATTAAGGATCTTTTCAAAATATGGCTGGACTTCAGTGTATTGAGAACATATCTTCCACTGCACACCACCAAAGTTTTTCTCCTAAAAATCCACATCTAATTAAAGAGTATTGGTTCTTGGAGAAACACATATAGTCACTGTTTTTTTAACAGAAAAGCACACCAGGTCATAAAGGTCATATTTGGAGACAAGGAGGGAGAGACACCTTCCTTCAAAGTGATAAGGCAAAACAATTGTTCTACACAGTGTTTACTTACAGGAACTCTGAAAAAAACAAACCAAAAATGAAACTGGAAATTGTTAAATGCAAAAGCAGTGAACAGTAAGATAATGACACAAGACAGTGAAGAAAGATTGATTTTTGTCCCCCCTCATGCTGAGACATTTTCTAACATAGCAATTAGACAACAGGTGGAATCCAACAAGTATGATTCACACTAAAGCAGTGTTTTGATAGAAAAACACTATATAATTTATATTATGGTGTAAACATCCAATCTTTCTGCATGAATCCACCTGTGGATTCAGTCACAACAGAAATTATGACTGCAAATAAAGAACTCTGTCCCAGCCATAATCAGTCCCTTAGAAAACATACAAAATCTCCTCCCTCCTAATATTCCAATTTGAAAATGCTATGAGCTATATCAAATTGAGAACAGAAGTGGTAATCCTCAAAGTTCAATTACAGAGTTCCCACTTCAGTAGTCTTGCTGGAACAATAAAGTAGTTTGAGTGTAACTCTCTTCGTTAAAGTCAAGCTTGCCTCACATCCTTATATATCTTTAATTGCTAATAGTTGCCTCACTGAAAAATGTGTGAGGGCTCTGGTCCAGCAACAAGAGATAAGCATATGACTAGCAGCCAGACATTTTCAGACCACTATTTTTTTGTTTTCAAATTACTTACTTTATTGCTCTAAGGGCTATAAATAAATGAGGTTGCATGTGCTAGACAGATTATAAATGAGATGAAACTACAGCTGTGCCTGCCTCTTCTATAGCAACCAACAGACAGCTCCACCTTCACCTCAAAATACTCCACTCCTCTCAAGCTGACCACATCCACAAGAAGCAAAATCCTTGAAACCAGCAAGCTCTAGCTGGTAGCCAGGAGGGCTGGATGCAGTATCAGTGTGAAGATGGCCACATCTTTTTTTTGGTTCATCTGTCCCTAGAGTAAAAGCAAACTGAAATTTCTCAATCAATCAATCAATCAATCAAACTTTTGCAAAGCAACATTAAGGAATGTAATTGTTGATTAAAGTTTCTTCCCAGGGTAAAATTTATCTTGAAGACACCTATGCATTTAGCAAAGGCTAACCACAAAAGCTTAAAAGTGATTCTGTGATTCTTTTAGGTTTCCCAAGACCAGACTAAAACAAAAACATGCAACACAAAACATTCCTCTAGCTTCATTTGAATGAATTTGCTTCTTATTCATGATTTACAAGGGAATTAGTATTTCTTATTGACTGTACTATCTGCAAGTCAGAGCTTTGAAAAACAGTAATAAACCATTTTCTTCTGGCAGACCCTGGAAGTTTATAAGTTGGGATCATACCAGGACTCTGTGATTTTTAATCCAGTTTGCATCCTATAAAAATAGCAGTACTTCAAGCTTTATGAGGCTTTGCTGTATTATACTGCTGGTATAGACTGAGCTGTTGAAGAGAGCACTTAAGGAGAACCATTTAGGGCAAATGGAAAGAGAAATGTGTTTTCTCTGTATTGAGAATATGAACAACTTGAAGACAGAAAAATATAGCCAGAAAAGGCAAAGAACTGACAGTGACTAAGACAATTATGAATATTCACTCCCAAAGAGACTGCAAAACACAGTAGTATATTTACATATCATTATTTTTACATTATTGTGGTATTTACTATTAAAGTATCTAGTTTCTCTTATAAAATGTGAATAAAAATTACTTTGCCTGCCACTTAAAGGAAGTTATGTTTACAAATTAATGAAAAATAAATACTTGTTGTCCAGCTCATCTACCAAATATACAGCAAAGTATGCTTTAGAGAACGTGCTACATAATATCTTTGTTACATGATATTCAAAATTAGAAAGCTTCTCAATAAGTTTGCTTTATGAGTTGATGGATCTCAGGAGACAGACATCTACCAGTATCTGGAAAAGTCTTTCTGCCATTAGAGCTATAGAACTAGCATGTGACAGTGTGCAACTATGTATTCTCCAAGGGTGACAGAAACCAAAAAAGAGAAGAATACTTCCAGTGAACCACTGTTAACTATAGGTTTTCACAACCTGCTTCTTATGACTTGGTCTTCTAGAGTCATTGATATTTATGACATCATGCAATCAGTGAAATAAACTAATGGCAAAGTAAGGAGCTAATGAAAACTAGTTAAAGAAGCCCTAGGATAAAGCAGTGCAGGCAGTGAAGGGCCACCAAGACAGTCAAAGGTTGGAGCACATGAGGTACAAGGAGAGAGCTGGCTCTGTTCAGCCTGGAGAAGGCAGCTGTGGTTTTGATTTTTGTGCATTTTGACTGCATGCCACTACTTAATGGGAGGCTGTAGACAAGACTAAGGCAGACTTTTGGAGCTACATGACTAAAAGGAGAGAAGGGATGGGTAAAAATTGCAGCAATTGGAATTATTTTTAGGAAAAAAAGTTTTCACGGTAAGAGTAGTCAAACACTGAGATATACTGCCCAGAGAGATTATAGAATCTGCATCCTTGAAGATGTTCAAACTCAGCTGGGTCAAGGATCACATTAACCTTTTTTAAAGTTGGCCTTCTTTGAGTGGGAGGTTGGACAAGACAGCCTCCAGAAGTCCTTTCTACCCAAACCTATTTTATAGTTGCATGGGTCCCTCCACTCAATGACAGAAACCTGAGAAGTGAGACACAATTATATTTTTCTGAAGAATATTGCATTCTAAGAGATTCAAAAATACATGGTTCATAACTGTATAATGTTCAGTCTTCAAATTCTAAAGCTTGTTGTCTTTCTCATATTCATTTCCATTTCAAGAGTGGTGGAAAAAACACTTTCATTGTAGAAACAGCAAAAAGTTGTTAAATATTGAATCATTTATAGCCAAGTAACAAACTGTAATTAATGTCAGTTGTACATGCACAAGAATTTTATGAACTGAGGTAAAAAAAAGATGTATTGAACTGCATTAAAATTGATAATTACAATTTCCAATAAAAAAAACCCTTGACAATCAAATTACAGTAAAAATATACAGCTAAGAGAAAGCTGCATAATATGTTAATTGAAATGTTATTTTTCTTAAAATTTCACTTACACTAAAGTACTTCTTCATTCTTCTCATGCAACTGTGACTTCTAAAAACCAGTCACTCAAGTTTGACATTACTGCAGTTACTCTTTTGCCACAGCAGTTTAATACATTATGGAACCTCTTATCTGAGTAAATGACAAATAGATATACTTGCCAGGAAATCTAGTCTAAAAGCAAAATAGGACCACTAAATGCCAATGAATAGCAGCACTCTGCTCTTCTGGTAACGCAGTTCAGAGCTGCAGTAGCTCAAAATTAATTCCTTGGGTTAGCATAAGAACAGAAAATGAGACATTTTAATTTAGGAATAGTCAAATATTTTATTTCAATTGTAAATATTTTGTAGTCTTTTTCATTTATTGGGCATTCAGTCCTAGTCTGAGATACATCCAAAAACTATAGTCTGTAAAATTCAGGATTTTAGGTTTTAACAGAAACAGTTCGCTCTGATGATCAGCACTCAGTCAAACAAACAACATTTATCCTGGACAAGAAATATTACAAATTAGCACCTCAGTTCAGAACAAGGGACCTCCTACATGGAAATAATATAAGTACAGTGCAGGAGGACTACTTTCCTCCAAACCCTAAATCTCTATCCCAAAATAATGGTACTTTTGAGCATTTTTCTATAACTGCCATCTAAAAAACCCTGAAAGTAAGATAATAATAAGTCCATTTCTGTGGAAATTGTCTTGTTATTATTTAATCAGACCAGTATCTAAGTGATTCATGAACTGCAGGTTGAAATTCAATAAGGAGTTCATAAGTCTCTGAGTTGATAAAATTTGAAGGAAAGAAAAAGGAGAAGAAACCCCTTCCCCAAAGGAGTCAGTAAACTCTCTGTCAATGGCAAATGCTCCCTAATTTACTTTAAAGCAGTTAAAAACTACTCAGGTTCCTTAGCTTATTCAGTGTTCACTCCCAGAAAGAGTTGGGCACCAGTGATGCATCATGCTAAGCAAAGTATAAATCCATAGCAAAAGGAGAGAAAAACAGTAGCTTAGAGAAATTAACTGCACAAAGCAATTGTGAAAGGAGTTAGTTGAAAATTGGGAGTATTGTAAACAAGCCAGAAATTTTCTTCCACAAAGGGATAGAGATCAATACACTGGAAAAAAAGCTGCCTTATGCTCCAGAAGCCTTTATATTCATGCCAAAGATGTTTATTTTTGTTCTTCTTAAGTTCCTGGCTCCAAGGCCAGGAAAAGTGCCCTGTAGTGCTTTCCATGTGAGATGTCTCTCAGCTTTTGTAGTTTCTATCTAGGTATGCATTCACACACATGCACACACACACAGACACATGCTGATGTGCACATCGTGGACACTTGCATAGCATTTGAGATTCCACATTCACTGTAAAAATACCTTGTAGCCCTGATGCTAAGAAAAAGACTATTATTCTAACGTTTCCACAGGGTGATCTTAGTAAGGCTATTAGGCAGTTGTAATTAGCTGGAGCTTAAAATAAGCAAATGGAGGAAGAAAATTTGCATTGCAGTTGTTTGATGTGCAGAATGAGCCCAGACAGCTACAGCATCCTGAATTGTAAGAGTGATACTGATTTCCCAGGGAACAAAAATGCTGTGCCCACCCTTCTTCACTGCCTTTTATTGCCTGTTCTCCCACCCAGTCAAGTTAAATAGTAAAGGAAGACAGATGAAGAGGGTAGGTGGAGAAAATAATGCTGCAGCAAATGGTGCAGCTCAAATTCTCCTCATTTTGTATCCCTGCCTTTTGACTGGAGATCTGTATGTCTTTTTTTTTTTGGTCATCTTTTTAGAGCACCTGATTGCTTTGGTCTTAAGTTGCATCATTTTTTTTCCTGCTTGCTTTCATCTGCTTTTCTTATATCAAACATAAATGTGATTCCATCACTTTACCAGGCACAGAGAGCTCCTAGTGATACTTTATCAAGACATAAAACCCTATAAAAGCCAAATGCATTTTCCATATCATTATTGTAACCTCAATAACAGCAAAAGTACAATATTGTTGGACAGAATTTCAAGAACTATGAGATTTTTTTCCAGATCATTCTATAACTATTCTTGCTGCAGGGGCATGTGAAACTTTGGAATATGTGTGTTTTGCTGAGTAAGGATGTTATGGTGCTGCTAGTACTGATATGATTCTAAAAGATAGTGACAGAGTGTCGCTAGTGAACAAAGAATAGACAAAAGAGGTCATGTAACAGGGACCTTGTATAAAATTAAAAAATAAATATCATGTGGAAAATCACTGAGTTTCCTTCAGTGTCTGCCTTCTTTAAGATAAAATCATATTGACAAATGCCAGAAGTCAGTAAATGGTCACTGTATACTTATGGAAGATAGAGATGATCTTCCCCCACTTCGTAAAATCATTGGGTTGCCTTCCTTACTGATCTTTAGTATATATAAGTACCTATAAGTGCACTTCCAAGGGCATCTGATAATTTGCCTGGAAAGGGGCCACTTCAGAAAACAGTTTCACACTGACATGCTTTTGCAGAGTTGTCAAAGTTTTGTATATACACATTTTGTATTTTTACCTCCCAAATTCTAATACTTTAGCTGTAACAAATGCAACGAGTTAGGCTGCTATTTATATTCATCCAGGTCTTTTATCACATTACACTGAGAATACAATTGTGTAAAAATATTAATTAACCCAAAGTGCAGGCTGCAGTTGATCAATATTTGACTACGACAACAGGCAGCTTTGTTAAGACGATAACAAACTTCTTTAAGGTCAGAGAAAAGGATATTGTGAGCTCTGCAGTGTTATGACAAATGTAAACTTAGAAGATTCTTGCTCAAGAGAGGTGACTAGGTAAAGATTTTGATTTTTGTGGGTGGATCTGTGTGCCTGTTTTACAGTTCCATTGAATTACTGATCTAAATTTGAGAAAACTAAAAAAAATCAATAAATCATTTTGGTAGTACTTATCTTATTAATCCTATATTATATATATAAAATATTATATATTATATATTTATATCTTAATATATAATATATATGTAATATATATAAATATTATATTATTAATCTGAGATTACTAGGAACATGACCACCATGGTAGAAGGTAGCAAATCATAAAGAAGCACTGTCTGAGGTTGAAGAGATGGGAAGCTCTGTCTGAGCACTGTTGGCTGAGATCATGTAATAGCAGGAGAAACAAGATGTGTGCAAGAGCAATGCTGTTCAGAACCTTAAAAGTGATGATGGAGTGCTTGTCAAACACTTACACAAAAAGCTGTAACCCATTTTCCTTATCATATTCAGAAAAAAAATGTGGAAACTTCATATTTTGCAATCTTCAAGTCCAACCTTATTATACAGGGACTGTCACACTGAATAAATCAGAACTGTTTTAAACCCTGTAGGCTGTTTCCACAACTCAAGGCCACCTGTTCTTGGTTCTGGTGCCTTTCTGTGGCTTGCTATGAACGCACCATTCCCAAGGTCAGCAGCTGTAAGACCTGGTGGCCTGACTGCCCTCAGTTGCATGCAGTTGTAGTCAGATTACATTGTTGCTCACACAGAGGCCTCGCAGGCCAGCAACGAACAAATGTTCTCTGCAGATAGCAGCTCTATATTCTGGCACACTGCATTTATAAAGCAGTCAGTTATGCCACGCTTACTTTTATGTATGAATATATAATCAAGAAGAGGAAGAAGAACAGTGATGCAGTAAGAGAATCTCTGCCACAGGCAGCAGCAAGGAAGCCTTTCAATTTAGATTTTTGAAGGCTTCATTGTAAACTTAAAACCTAGGAGAGGGATAAAGCGTGTCTGTTAAATGCACTGGCCAAAAGTAGGGCAGAATCCACTTAGTTCTTAACGAGTGAATTCCTATCACTGAAATTAACTCTGCAGCAAGGGTAGACTTCTAGGCTACCACACAAGAGAGTGGTCATAGCACTGACTATGCCTCCAGCAGAATGGAATTATTGTGCACGGATTTCCTGAAGTGCAACCAATTCAAGTTAAAAACAGCATCTTGTTTAGAGACTTTTTTTTACATGGTAATTCTACTCAAACCTGAGTTCTGTTATTACTTCCCAACCTGGAGCGAAAAAGAAGCAAGCACCAAACTACATAAACATTTTTGTTTGCAGAAAATCAGATTTCACTCCCCTGTGGTAGCTGGTATATTGTGAACTGAACATGGACTGCACTAGCACTTTGTGTTGCTTCCAGGACAGGGGGCACCAACTAGAAGATCTTGGTGACTTATGCAAGATCTCTTACTTTCTTAATGAGCAGCTGAGCTCATATCTCACCTGAAACTGCCAGTTGAAACTCTCTGTGCAGATAGTCCAAAGCCATGAAAAAACAGAGCTCATAGATGTACTAATTACAGTGGCCTTTTCCGGCTCAACAGTTTAGCACTTAGGAGACCTAAAGAGTTCTATGTTAGTTGTAGTATGTAAAGTTTGGTAATGTGGAAGTAAAACCAGGGAGTATATTTATACCTAGCCTAAGAATTCCATAAGAAATGTTAAATTAATGTTAAATGTTAATGTGCTTCTGATTCTGAAGCGTCTTGGTGAATGCAAAGATATCTGAAAGGGACCTCCTTGTCATTAGAGCCAAACACTGCCTTTATAACAATCCTGAAAGCTACATAGACCTCCATCTTCCTAGGAAGGCTGTTGTAGGTTCTTTCCAGGGTATTCCTCATTTGTTTGACCTTTTTATGATCAGAAAATTTTAACCTATTGATGATTTTAACCTATTAATGAACTTATCACAGAAAATCAGATGCTTGGAAATACTGCTAATGAACTTCCTCCAGCCTTCTGATGATCTTCATCACTACTCATGTCTACCTTCCTTGGATAGGTCTTTTTATTTACTTTTGATTTACCTTTCAATGGCTGGCCTCTCCAACTTCACTGGCAATTTCACATTTGACTCAGCTATCCAGTGCTTCATATAGTAACAGAGTTAAGATCCCTCGTGTTGAATTTGTCTCAAAAATGCATTACCAGCCTACACTTGCAAGCTCTACTTTTGGCCATTTTGTGTCATATTTCATCAATTTTCTCTTACCCCAATGTCTCTAATGAGCTTTCCTTCACCATTTGTTCTATATCTTATATGCAGACAAAATAGCAAGTTTGGACTTTCTTGAACCACATTTATTCTCTATTGAATATATCACCACTACTTTTCCTATTCTCCAACCACATAGCAAAACTTCTTACTGAAGAGATTTTTTAAAAACACACACTATCAAATTTGTAAGCTAGTCTGACATTTCTATCAAAATTGGTGGAAACTATCTATACTTGTTTTCCCTGCACTACCCTCTAGCTAGTTTATATCACAGTCCTGTTTTGAAAGGCAAAAAAGTCTTTGTGCTAGCAAAGGCATCATGTCAAAGCTTTTATTTTCTTCCTACTATATGGAACTCTGGGTATTTCTCTTCTCTTTTTACTTGTATTGCTCCATAACTTTTTATTATTTTAATCAATTTCTCAAATCCTTTCTCATCTCTGCACTTTTTGACCTCTTAAACCACTATTTCTTTGCAAAATACTCCTTCTTGCTTCCTGAATACGCTCTCTGTTTGTTCTGAAGTGCTCCCTTCACAAAGTAGTCAGCCAGCCACCAGGTCTGTAGACTGCAGGTTTGTTAACTCTTGTCTTTTTTTGAATATAAATTCTAGACAGCTTTACACCCATTGACTAGGAAGACTTTAAATCTTTCTTCATATGTGAGCCCTCCTGTTCTCAGCCTGATTGTTAATACTGAGTGATTTCTTCAGTTTACCAAAGTTTGCACAACTTTATCCTTTTGAAAAAGAGTAAGTTTTAAAAATAATTTTTTCTTTCCCTTTCCATGCATTTTTTTCATCTATGAATACAAAATGAATCATGTCTGTATCATACAACCCAAGATTATTTTCCATAGTCAGTTTTTCTGTGACAGCTTTGCTGCTTACCAGTGCCAGCTCTCAAAACACCTCCTCTTGATTCATGGACAGTTTGACCAAGAAAATTAAGGAATCATTAATTTAATGAGAGATCAACTTCGTTCTGAAAGGTTTGGCATTGCAAATCATTGGCTTGCAGGTAGTTCACCAGTGTGCTTTAATGTTGAAGAGAACCTTGAAATAATAGGAATGACTCAGCTGTCAGATTTAGAAAATCCTTTATTTTCTAGGCCATTTGCTGGTGCTTTTTATTTCTGTGTACTACAGATTAGGCATTTTGCTGTCAGAAAGAGAATGCATAAAATGTTGCGTTTTGTCTTTGCACTGATTTCAAAACTGAAAATAGGTGTTTTAAGAGCTTTATAGCTATTTCTGCTTTTCAACACCCAAAACTGAATCCTTTGCCTCTTTCTGAGATACATAAATTTAATAAAAAATCATTAATTTTTTTGATTATTATTTGTGACTTGACTGGATAAAATCTTTCTAAAATACTGTTGAAATTCTCAATTTCATAAAAGGCCTTAGTTACAAATGGTTAAAAGTGGTGATTTAAAATTATGATTAATACTTAATACTCCATTTGTGTTTGCAAACTTTTACTGAGACTACCACAGACCTACAAAATTTCAATTAACCTTCATGCATATACCTGCAACCATGAGTTTGTTTCTAAAGCCAGGAATGCATGCCATAAACAAAGTATTAGGAAACAGCAAATATTCCCACAGAGGTCAGTTTAAATTTAAAATAAAACATGCTGACCAGACAATAATCTCAGAGAACCTCAGTGAGATGAATTTAAAGTATCTTTTAACTCTTCAATGATGTTTAACTTAATTAGCTCATTAAAACTTTATCTACCTACTCTTCCCTCTATAATCCAGGACAATGTGGCATAATGGCCTAGTTTCCCCTTTGAAAGAAATGCAGACTGATTTAGATGCACAAGTAAAGTTATGACTTGATTGTTAATTTTGTGGAAATTAAACATTTTTTCCCTACTGAAAAATCTTGATAAAAAGGCTACTGAAGTCTGATTGTTCACTGCCTTCCTTGCTGTAGCTGTTCAAAACAGGTGTAAAGTTTGAAACTGTATGATAACATTTTGTATTCCTTTTGCACTCTCTGCACAGTTGATCCCCCATGATTCAAGGATTTGGGTAATTTGGGTTGTAGGAAATAGAGATGAGTTTAAAAAGTATCTTTTTGTCTAAGGAGAGTAAAAATAAGGAAGAGCCTGTAAGTTAAAAAAAAACCCTTCTTTGATGAGATTCACAGTCGATAGCTGTCAAATAATATCATATATATTCCGCATGCATTGTTGGCAACTGGGTTGTAACTAATTCTATAAAGCAAAATAAGAATGAAAATGGAAAGCTAAAAAAACCCTTTTATCAAACATCAGATAATCCACTGCTTGAAGGAAAGGTCTATTAATGTGAGCATCAACCATGCCTTCTCTCTGCTCTTTGCATTAGGAAAAAATCCCAGCCAGCGTTGGGCTAACTGTGATCCATCTAGCTTTGCAGCTCTCCTCCCATTCCCCTATGACCATGCGTGTTGTGCAGTACTGGAGCTGAAGGTAATCAGTTTAGCACATGAATAAGATTTGATTATTTTTGTTTTACATAGGCTATAAACCTGTCCAATCTGTTTTAAAAATCCTTTCGGTGTTCAATTCGCTTTGCTTTCACTGAATTGAATTCCCTGCCTGAAATACATTAAGCAACTGTGGTTAGACTAGGGGAGTCATTTTTATTTTTTCACTTTTAGATACACAGCTTTCTTACTTGCTTGGAATAATTCTGCATTAGAAATATGAAGATTTGATACAGAGTGACACCTCAGCATTGTCACTGAGATTTTTAATCACAAACCAACTTAATGTCACCTCAATGAAATGTGTACAGTATTATCCTTCTCTGCAGCTCGGTCGTGGTCTCTTGCTGGCTGGCACTGTGACCAAGTTACAGGCAGAAGCTGCTGGTTTGGCAGCCAGTTCTGTTCAAGGAGATGGTAACCGTAGGGCAATGTACGCCCAATAAAACAAGCTAAAATCATCAGGGGATCCCTAAACAAAAGCCTGCTATATTGAAAAAAAAAGCAGTCTTTAAATAACCTCTAAAAGGTTTCTAGCAGCCAGGATGCAAGCAGAATCAGTCTTCCTTTGGAAGTTTACATAATAATTTAATTTAATCCTTCCTGTGGTGATTCCCAGCCACTGCTTTACTTCTTTGATCATAATATGCTAGGACAAATGTCAGGAAATATGAGTCTACAAAGTGATGTAAATCTTGTTCCCTATTGGAGATGTGACTGTGAGCATTATCTTCGTGATATTTTCTTTCTCATCTATTTATTTCTGCTCTGTTTTTTTTCCCAATCTGTGATGACAAAGAAAGGTGATGGCTTTCAAGCTAAAAACCAACATTAACTGGTATTCTGTTCCTCATTAAGAGAGTATTTTATCTTGCTTTTAAAGTTGAGGAAAAGCCATATTAGCCTGGTTATTATCTGTAAGTTATTATGTTATAGTATGGTATTTGTAATAAAGCATGGCTTTTGGCTTTCACATTGCTTTGTACTTGCTTTGGCTTCATCATCAGTATGTGTGAGGAGACCCACATGTATTTCTGTCTCACAGCAGTCAAACATTATCAGTTAAATATTGCCTTTCAGTAACTTTATGGATTTATAGACTTTATTAATTAGACTGAATAAAATAAAGGTCTTGAAAATGATACATTTATGTCATCCAATAAACAGAAATTAGCATCATATAAAACTTGGATATAAAGACTTTTTTTGTTCTTTTAAACTTTGCGTTTACTAATATAAAAACAAAAATGAGGAGAGAAATGAAGAAGCATTCAATCACTGTGCTAGCATACATTTTATATCTATTTGGCATTTTGTATGATTACACAGCACAGCTGAGGTCATTACACTAAAGGTAAAATAATGGTGGAATGTATAAGACAGTGAACCAAAGAAGAAAATGGTTTATTACTGCTCATATTTTGGTGTCCACTAGGTAAGGAGAATTTTTCTTCTGTCAGTGAAGTCGTAGCTTGCTTTTAATTAATGTTGCATTACTCCTTTTAATAATAGCATCTATTTAAGATATTGTTAATAACAACATCTATTTAAGACATTATCTCTAGCATTAATTTAATGGATGTATTCCAACAGCATCGATTATATGTTCCCAGTTAAATTAGCGTGATGGTCTTTTAGTGGGTGTTTTAATAGACATTATTAAACAGAATATTATAAATTAAAACAGAACCCAATGGGTTCTTTGAGTTCCTGTTGGAATGTTCTGTTAAGTCACTGATTCTGAAAAATAGCAGCCTATATATTTTTAATTTAATTCAATGGCGCTTGGCAAGAGCTAAAACATGACCGTGCATTTATATGGCCAGAGTAAAGACAAATATTTAGTGAATTGATGTGACTGATCTAAAAACTATTGTACATTTTGATCCTGTGGGTCAAATTCTTTAAGAAGTGGTTCTTATGAACATTTGTGTACCAACAGCCATCGTCGTGCTTTTTCTTCCCTGCTGATGCGTGTGATGTGTTGAGTTTCCTGCTGAAAATAATTGAAAGCCCATTTCTTCAGAGAAAGAAACATTCTTTTTATAAACTACTATTTCCCATATTTCTCAAAATACCCTTATTTTCTCTTGTTAGTTTGTGAAACTACACAGTGAGTGTGCATAGTTAAATCCCAATTCCAGCTGGGCTACTTTTACGCCAGATTAAAATTGTAAAGTATTGTAAAACTCAATGGATCAGAGATCTACCTATTAAGGTCTTACTTTGGTCATCAAACACTAGTACACTGGCAGCAGAATCTGAACTTTCTCCTTATTGATTTTCTATTTGTGAGCCACATTCCTGGAAGCACATATTTTAACCATGGAAAACATTATAGTTCTCATCAATAAAGAAGGCTGTCGGTCATCATCTTTTTATTTCAGCAGCAATTATGATTAATTGCCATTTTCTCTTCTGATCATCTTCATTCTGAGGTAGGAATGTGGGAGAGAAGACACCTGTCATACATCTAAAAACCTCAGATAAAAGTGGCATGTATAACCAGTTAGCTGACCTTTTGAATATGTCATTATTTCTTCCATTTGGGTGGACCTTTTTCTGGAACCCAGAAATTCAAGTTTCTCAGTGCTGCACAACCAAACCTCCACAAAGCATTGAAAAACATCTCAAGGTTAGCTGAAAACTTTTGGTTTAGCTAAATGACTTGAATCACCAGTATTTTCTCTGAAATCCTAATGGTCTTATTTGCATACAATCTGTCATTTCATACAACAGACAAAGCTGGCAGACCTAACAGGAGTTTCCCACTGGCCTTGTTTGAGATTATGAATCCAGCCTTCATTGAAGAAGGACTAAGCAAATGCCCTCCCACATCCAGGAAGACTTGTCAAAAAGTGCAGATGAAAATCTTTACTTTTCACATAGCTTTCTTGCTACCTGCCTATATCCATCTGGCATTTTGTGATAAGGTCATGTCCATATATGAACAAATGGTGTTTGCAGGTTGATCTGTGTGCTTTTAGAAAATTCATGCAATAAATAAACAAGAAAAAAAATGATGAAGTTATAGCCTGGAAGTGGGAAGTCAAACATATACATCAAGAAGCCAAAGGGGTTTGTTGAGCTTTTTAAACAGTCAACCTTTTAAAGGTGTGTTTTAAACTAATGTGCCTAGAATACTCTGATAAGTGGGAGGAACATTTTTCCTGTAATAGTGAACTTTACACTGTGTTCTCTAAGGTTGTGCAGAGAAGCTTTTATTGAAAGAACCTGCCAGAAGGTTCTTTCAAGAAAAGAAGATGCTTTTATTTATAATCTCCAGAATTCCCAAAATGCAACAGGGTACAAACACACTTGAAAGCAGACTTTATAATAATATGGGGAAAAGATGCAAATGCCTTCTGTGCTAGGCTGGTTTGATTATGCTCTAAAGCTCTTAAAAACTGAGTTTAATGTGTCTTTTGGGGAAAAAAGGAAAGTTAAAATAGACCTTCATAATAGGCTTACATGAGATAGGAAGAAGCTGGTTACCACACATGTCAGTTTACCTGTGTTTTTTATTTTAGTTTGGATTAAAATAGCTCACAGTTGTAAATCCAGGGAGACAATGAAGTAAACAGAAGAGTTCAATATTTCAAATAGATGACCAACTTCTAAATTTCCATTTATCAGTACTTCCCCTTAGAAAAAACTGTTTCAGGCAAGTTCTGCCACCCCTGTTACCTGGGGACAAGTCCCTCCTCTGCTTTCCAGCCTTGAACCTGGGAATGCAAAGTCAGGCAACGATTAGAGCAGGCATCAAAGGGGAACTAGGACCCTGCATCTCCCCAGTTCCTTCTCCATGTTTCCTGGCTTCATCTCTGGGACCAGACAGAATATCTCTGCAGTGTGAGGGTGAGTGACAGCCCATAGCTTCACAGAAGTGCCAGCTGGAGTATAAAAGTCCTGCTTAGCAAGGCTTTTGATCTTATGCCCTTACTAGAAAGGAATGGGTCTAATGAAGCTGAGAGTCTGTTCCTGGAAATGTCACGTGGCTTAGGACAGTCAGAGGAGCACGTGGGGCCTGGTACAAGTGGTCCTCTGCATAGCATAGAAGCTTAACCTCTCCCATTCAAGGTTTATTTAAATGAAAAATGTTTGTTGGATAAAGGATCCTGACTTCTTGTCTTGCTGAGTAGGACACTTGTCCGGAATGCAGATGACCCAGATCCAATTTTCAGTTCCAGTTCCACTTCCAAATTGGATGGAACTTGGACATGAACTTGCAGCCTCAATTCCAAAGTGAGCACCCCTAACTTAAAACCAAGTAGCAAGAAGAGCTCCTGGGATTTTTTAATTTTAGTTTTGTTACTGGGACTTCAAATTGGTGCCCATAATTGCTTTCAGCTGTAGTTTCATTGAAACAAATATATTCCTATAGAATTTGGTTTAAAACAGATCGGCATTTTCTGCCAACATCAATGAATCAAGAATATTTTGGGGAGCTACACTAGAGAAAGATTATTTAAAAGAAGACAGATGAGAAGGGTAAAAGGAGAGAATGGCAGGGGAACAGAGAAAAAGGCAGATAAGCCAAAATAAAATCCTATTTGGAAGAGAAACAAACTTGTCTTCCCTTTTAAAAACACCTCCAAAGCATTCCTGGTTGGATATCTTTCCTGCTTACAGTTGCAAGGCCAACAGACTTTCTGCTCACCAGTGAGCAGCAGATCAGAGAAGGAGCAGTTTATTAATTCACTGAGTTATCAAAGTCAGTTTTGAATCCAGAAAGCTGCATCTATAGCCAGAAAACCAACAGAGCCCAGACCCTTGATGCCTATGGTAGCCCAGAAAGCTTTCTCTTGTCTTTTTCCTCACCTTTTTCATTTTATACTTTCTGAAGGCAAGTTTATTTATACAAGTGTCCTTTTGTTTTCTATACTGCCCTCAGGCAGAGAAAGATTCTTTTTTATTGCACTGATATTGTTTAGTCCAAAAATTTCAAAATCATTCGTCAAGGAGACAAATCTCCTGCTTGCTTTGTCTGAGCAGATATGATGATGCATTTGTTTTCCTCAGAATAACAGATGTCATCTTTTGAGCATATCACCTGATTTAAGGGAAGAAATCTGCATTTCAGTAGACTTCAAGCTAAAGAGATTAAATTTGTTAATCATGACTTAATATAATGTGGTTAGAGTAAAGGAGGATAATGGGCTTGGTGTCAAACTGGCTACTTGTAAAATCTGCAGGACTGGAGCCACATCCCACTTCAACTGCAAGTAGAGATTTGATGGAAATGAACATCATACAACAAGCATGAGAGATTCTTGTATCACTAGGAGATGGACAGGGTCCAATTCTACTCCCAGATAACTTGTGGCAAAGTGAAACAACTGTGTAGGAATCACAAATGCCAAGAGGTTAAGAACTGTTATGGGTATGTGCAAACCCAAGGATATGAAAACACCAGTGGTCTTGTCAATTGTTTTTTACAGCTTCTGTGCAAACTCCTTAGGAGCATATGAATTGTAGACCCAGTTAACATGATGATAACCCAAACAGTTAGAGGCATAAGAACAGGTCATTGAACTGGTGAAAAAAATCTCAAACCAGGAAAAGCTCTGGAGTTCTAAACCCCTAGAGAGCAGACACGTTTACTGAGATGTAACAGGAAAGGAATAGAAAATCTTTCATGAAAGAAGTTGACAGAAACATAAAAATTAGTCAGAAAATGTATCTTTTTCATATAAAGCAATCCCAACAGCTCAGAATATGCCAGAATGTGTGGCATATTCTTGCCAAACTATTAAATGCACAAAGAAGCTGCGACACCTAAGCAAATCCAGTGCATGTTAGGGAGATGATGATACCACCATAGAGGTTAAGGCGTCCTCTAGGAAGGTCTCCTAGGAGATTTCCAGAATATAGATAGTCATCCTGATGATTATTAGATGAAATTCTCTTATTTGGTTTTAGACAGGGATTCAGCCTGAGGCACCTGTTCTATACTACTAGTTTTACTTGTACAGGAAAGTTTTGGGAAGAGTGAAACAGTTTTCTTATTGTTGAAGGAAGACGCTACTATTGCTACCATTTTCTGCAAGTCCTCTGTCTTGTTCAGAAGCTGCTGTAGCTATTGCTAAGGATCTTAGAATACTGGCTGTCCAGTGTTTACCTTAAAGTAATGAATATGACAGCAGGTGAAAAAGTATTCTCTGTCTTTGGGGCAGTTGTATATGACCAAACGACTTTTTGTTCATCTTTCTTTTCTAATAATGATTTGTTAATAGCTCACTAAATATAAATTCCTGTGTATTGGCATTGTGACTGGATTTGAAGATCTTTAGACCAACTGCAAGTATTCAAACAAAAGACAACAAACCCTAAAGCCCAAAAGACTGGCTTGAAAATAAAATTTAAAAAAAAAAAAGAATTTGTGGATCATATTTGCTCCTCTGTTATTTGAAACTTGGGTGCTGGTTTTTTTCAAGCTTTACTGAATGTTTCTAAGTTAGTCACAAATGTAAAACAAGCAAAAAATAAACCTGAAATGTTAATGAAATCCTGAGGCTCAGAATGGAGCTGAGAAGAGTGTTCCATGTCAAGAGGAACTGAGACGACTGAAGCAGCATTTTTATTTCCATTTGGTGTTTTATTGTAAGTAAATAACAATAGTAATGTACACCTATTTTTTTTACACTGTACATTTGAAATACAACAAATGAATTAAGTTTAGTATATTAATTTTAATTTGGAATGTAGTTTAAACTGCTTGACACATCATGTTGCATCATTCCATACAACTTGTTTACAAAACAACTTGTTTTCTTGCATTGACAGTATACATGTTTTGGGGGACAGCCATTATTAAACTGGATTGTAAATTTTGACTGTGAAAAAGAGAGAATCTGAATTCTATAAATATATATCCAATTACCTAAATTCCAGCTACTTTATATTAATTCTGCCATTTCTTATCATTATTTGAAAGATCTGTTTTAAAAGATAAGGAGAATGACTTTCAAACTACAAGCTATGAATTACTGAAACCCAAAAATGGTTGAAGAGAAGGCTGAAACCATGGTGGAATCAGAAAGAGTGATATGCAGAACAAACATCAGAAACATATGGATGCCACTGCAAAACAGTTATGCTAAACATGTTCTGGTGTTATGATATGACTGACATTTTACTAACAGAAAATATCTGAGAGTTAGTATTTGAGCAGGATGTTATGTGGTTCTAGCCCAAGCTAGGAGCTACTGACAGCTGCTGGGAGAGGCTCCAAGCAAATTGTTTTTTAAAATGGAATCTTTTCTGATTGGTATTCATGTTACATCTGTTATGTCAGATGCTTTTTGAGGAGGGCACAGCCGTTATGTGAATGTGATCTCCAAGCCCCTGACCCAAGAGACTGGGTGATGAAGTGCGGTTAGGCTTACCCTCCCAAGCCCAGAAGCAGCAGGACCTGTAGCCCTGCCTACATCCTAGTAATCCAGTCTAGACAGAACTGTGCCAGTCAGGGCACCCAGGCACTCACACAGCTATAGCATGGAAACCCAAATCTACAGTGTCTACAGTGACCTCCTTTACCTTTACCTCCCATCTTGTATTTCCAGTACAATTCCACTAAGAATCTCATTTTTAGACCATCTATCCTTCTTCAGTTAATTAAGAGATGGGGCATCAATAAGAGCACTGTGGATCTCTTTTCTTAGGAAAATTTGACCTTGCATAAAACTGTGGCTCTCCCACTGCATGATGCTTTTTCTCTAAGCACGTCTTTGGAACACAAGCTCCAACTCTTCCTTCATTTTAACAGCAAACTTGTTCTGCCAAGATAACAGCCAACTTGAATCCTTTGAGATGTGACAACAAGTGAACCCATTTTAGAAACACAGAACTTGTTGCTGCTACAAGCAGCACTTTTGTGCCCATCTACATTTGAGCTTCCTTGGATTACAAGAAAAAGTGGTAAATTTGCTTTGAAGTATATTAATACAGATGTACACTTTTTTTCTATTTTTAATATAAGTATTGGTTTAAAGCTGAATGATGCATTAACAGTATCTGTCAAAGGGATATCAAAAAATAGAAAGGCAATTTCTAGAAAGGAATTTGAGGTTCAGCAGCTTCTGGGTGGCCATATAGGCTGACATTAAATTAGGCTGTTTGAATAGCATGTTCAAGTGAAGGGCCAGTATTCTTGGGGTCAATGCCATCAAATGAATATGTAAAGAACCAGAAGCCAATTAAGGCATTTAACAAAAAGGTTTGAGACCATCACAATGTCCAAATGAAAACCAATAAGGACATGTCCCAAAACTGTCAGTCATCTTGTAAGCAACGGATTTTTGAGGAGTTTAGTAATGGAAAATTCAGGCTAAGTAATACAATCTGTATAGAGTCACACACAAGAATTCTAGTTCAAGTGCAATTAAAATACTACACATGGTGTTAAGGAAGGAAAAATAGAGGAAGAACTTTAGAGAACTGTGAGTAAATGATACAGTTAAATGTATGTAAATGTAATTTCCATGTACAAGATATGGAAATAAAATTTTTTAGAACTCAAAAACCCCTGTACTCCCACAGCCAAACATATCTCTTACACTATGAAGAACAACAGCAAGAAAATATCTGATTTACCTTCATCTAAATAAAACACACATCTACATAACAATTTAAAATAGACATGGGTTCAGCTATAAGAAAATGGAAAGAGAATTGGTCATAAGCACCCTCAGACTTCAGATTACTCGAGTTCTTTTACCAATAGCTCCACTTTACCAATTTTAAGTAAGCCTATAACCATGTAAAACTACTAAGATTTTGAGGTGAGTGGAAACCAACGTGGCACACAATGTGCTACATTTTGCAGCAATGAGGAAGTACCTGGTCCCAGATTCCCATCATAACCAAGATCTTGGTATACCATTATCAACATAGTTGTACGTCACTCCAATTGATGACACGATTCAAATCTGAATGTACTTCTGGAAACTTTCCCAGAAGTTTACACTAGTGAATATTCATTCTTCTACTTTAGGACTAGAACATATGCAATGCATTAGAGGATGAAGGCACAGAGGAAAGAAAAGGTTTAATTACAATTTCTGTGTGGAACGCTATCAATATTCTGGCAAAGATAAAGAAGTCAAGAAACCAAAAAGGGGAAAAAACCCCAAACAAATAAACAAACAAACAAAACCCCCCTGATTAAATACCACCTTAGAAATGACATCCTGAGACAGAAGATACTGATGATGAATAGTAATAAGATTTGATCTCAGATAGTGTTGATGGTTCCAGCAAGAGCTGCAGAGATTATGTTTATCATATTAGTCACTTCTCTGTGGCTTATTAGGAGAATTCTAATTCAGTTGACTCTCCAACTCTGGCTCAAGTGGTATGATCTGAAAGCAAAGATTACTTTGATATACTTTCTATCATGGCAGAATGTGTTTGCCATCTTTTTTCACTAGAAGAAAACAAATACTCTATTTTCTGGAAGAAAACTAGTACAGAAGGAACTGCTACTGAAACTGTATTAAAAACAGTTCTAAAAAGTGAAAGACTCTTGGATATTTTAAGGTTGCTTCAGGGTATTCCAGTAACCTCTTGAATTTAAAAAGAATGATATCAGAAAGATCTTTTTCCAGACAGCACAAACCCACTACCAAAACAAACTTTTAACTTGCTCCATGCCAAGTGCCTCTTTCTTGCTATATTAGCTTTACTACTGCTATACTAGCTTTCCTACTTGATTTTCTTCATGTTATACTGCTATAGTACATATGCCCTATACTATATTATTACTGTTATACTAGCTTTTCTACTTTATTTAGTATTTTGTTTTACTTTATACACTATTTTTATTTTACAAAATACACTATTTTATTTTTACTACTTTTATACTAGCTTTGTTACTGTATACTAGCTTTACTAAAATAATACCAGCTTTCTTACAGCTGTAGTAGAGGTAAGCATTATCAGACAGCACAGAGATCATAACATTTCATTGCAGAAAATACAGGCACTATCCTCCCATCTCAGTATGAATCTGTGCCTGACAGCTTGGAAAGGAATTTTCTAATGTATGATGAGAAGGCAGAAAGAGAAAGAAAAGAAAAGGAGCTGAGATATCTATTACAAGGTAGGCTTACATGAAAGAACATGAAAAACATAAGTACAAATCTAGATCTATGACAAGAGTTGTGTTTAGGTACTATACATACATTTTTGCAAAGGTGATTCATGGACTAAGTCTGTACTGTCTCTGGAAGCAGCACCTTGGCACACACTGACATTTCCATCCAAGGTGTGTGTGCCAGGTACTTCCACACTGATGCAAAATGTGGCACATTGTGTGCCACACTGGTTTCCACTCACCTCAAATCTTAGTAGTTTTACATCATTATAGACCATTATTTTGCATTTATTGACACTCAGTATCTGTTTCAAACACATGCTGTAATTGTCCCAAACACAGGGGTGTCCTTTGCTTTCTAAAGCCCCCCACAGCATATTGCAGGCACTCTGCTCTGCTCTGCAGACATTCTGCCTGTGAGGGGTCATTCATTCCCACTCCTCCACTAGGAGAACAAGGACAGGATCTCTTAAGCAAGTCCTAACCTCTTCCTGGGGTAGATTGGGGCATAATTACATCTGAGTGCAGTCTACCCTTTGCTGTCTGGTAACTTTGAACAAATGAAATTAGTCCCAGCTAGTGTAACAACATCCTTCTCCAGGCGTGGAACAGCTAAGCAGTTTTCAGGATGACAATATAATTTCAGAACAAGAATAATCACATTTGCCCAGTGTTTGGCATACTCCTCTGAAGCTTCTGATCTAAGAAGGAAGTCATTACCCCTTCAAGCTTAGTCATTCTTGATCATTACTTTGAGCTAGAAGAATCTTCTCTCAAGATCACAGAGATGCACACAGACCTCCTGTATATCATCCATGACTGGATGGTTTCAGAGGAATACCTGTACTCCTCCAGTGCCAGGCATTACACAACTTCCCCAACTTTTTTAGAGCCATAAATGGTGTTCGTATCACCTGATCACCATTCTAGGAGATTATAGCTCTATAACAGAAGGGAAGGTTATAACCTCAGAGGTTGGCTTGGGGCCTCCCTGACACCAACTTCATGAAGCAGGAGTGGAGAGCTGCCCCATTTTTTGGCTGGTTCTGATCAAGGATGGGCATGCACATGCACAGCCTTTCAGTTCAATTTATAGCTGTGACAAAACCATGAAAATGAATCAGTAGTGTGTCACTGCAGCAAAGAAGGCCAACTACACTCTTGGCTATATCAGGAAGAGAAAATCCAGGAGGTTCAGGGAAGAAATCTTTCCCTTCAGTTTAGTACTTGTAAGACCATACCTGGAGCATTATGTCAGTTTTGGGCATTGCAGTACAAGGAAGACCCTAGAGTGAGGCCAGTGGAGGACCACCTAGATACTTATGGAACCATGATCCTTCACGACACTCAGAGCTTGCCTGAACAAAGCCCTGAGAAACTGGTTCCATCTGGATCTGCTTTAAGCATGTAGTTGGGCCAGATGACCCCTAAAGGTCTCTCCCAACAAAAACTATTTTATAAATCCATGACTACCTTGTACTAGCAGCAAACCTCCATGACTATGAAATCCAGCACCTGAATGCATCAAGTCTTTTTTTCTCACATAGTTCTCTAACCAGCACCAGAAATAGGAACAGAAATTCAAATGGATCCTCTGTACACTACAAATACAGCTCCTTGTAGTATGGCAGTGAGGGTAAAACACCTTCCATAAAGGTACTTAGGCTTCTGAGATCCTTTTGAAGGACTGGCTACACACGGTATGATCGCGTCCGTATTGAAGACAGCCAAACCATGCCAAAAGCCCTGGCTAACACCTGTACCCATGCTATGAGATACCTTTTCTAGGACAGCCCCTGAATGCATCCACTGACATATATGCAGCACAGAAAGTCAGTGGACTATGAGTCAGTGGCAAAAACTAGGAGTGCAAAACCACAACAACAGTGAAATACAATGCATTCAGTCAGAACATTTTTCATGTTTGGATCACCAGTGTTTTTTGAGGGCATGTCTGAGGATGACAGTGAGGCTGCCCAGCTCCAGGTGAATCTACTGTCATTGTTGACTCAGGTAATCTGTCACAGCTCAGCCTGCAGAGTAGGTTGTGTCACAGTAAATGAGACATTAGACTGTAATTAAAATGGAGATTAAACTGTAAATAACTTCAGCAAATAACCTTTTTTTCCTCAAAGAAAATTGTCAAGGTTTTTTTAGGAGAAGTGACTGCAGGAAAACTCAAACAAGTTCTATTTTAATTAGAGTACAAGGGAAGGCAAACTAATACAAAGCTTTTGGAAAAAGTCAAACCTGGACATGTTTATGAACCCCTGTAAGACAAAAATGGCATGACCATTTTCCTTAAAAAAATAATTTAGTCATAGATAAAGCCTAATACATTTCAGAGGAAAAGCCAAACTGAAGAGTTAGTTAATAAAGAACCTTAGCACTGAAGAGGCTTTTTTAAACTTAAGGAGGAATGACTGTTGCTCTAATAAATCCCTGAGGTTATTCTGCATATGACTTCATATTTATGAAGGAATAATGATGATAATGCCTTTCTGTGATTATGGTGAGGAAAGTAGATTCCAGCAGAAGGAAGAATGTAAAGGCATGAAGGAGTCCACTGTAAGTCTCAGAATAACTTAATCTAGGCTCTCATCTTTAGAAAGAACATTTTAATTCAGAGTTCCAACATCAAAGACCATACAAAATCACCATTTCTTTGAAAATCCATATTTAAGGACAAGAAGATGTTGGCTAAAATCCTTAAACTAATTAGTACCAAACACTCTTCTGGGCTGAACTTTTCCCTAGGATCAAATTACTGAGCTTAAGCTAGCAAGATCTTAGTCTGATTTCAGTGTGGGCAAGGGTGAGCTCTAGTGATGGGAATCTTTATTATCCCAAACTTAGTGCATTTTCAGTCTGTTTTTATTCTTTTCCCTTTTTTGAAAAAAAAACCCAACAACAAAACAACAAAAAAACCACCAAAAATCCACCAAAAAACCCCAACAAAAAACCCAAACCCAAACAAAACAGAAAAACCCAAGCAAACAAACAAAAAACCCCCACCAAGAAACCAAATTATTCCTAGTCATTAAATAATATTCCTGAATAGCTACTTCTGTTCATATAAAACAAAATTAATTTAAAATAAACCAATGACTTAGGGAGTTTTTCATTCCTCAGCTGGGAACAATCTATTACTGTACTTCATTGTCAATCATGATCCAGACTGCAAACTTTTCCTCCATCCCTAAGAGAAAAAGATCAATCCTGATTCTTGCAGAAACAGGTCTGATGTCAAGGCTGAAGAGGATGATTATGACTGTCCAGATCATTTCATACTTAGGATTTGCAATGCTATCACAAAACATATTCCCAGATGAATAGGAAGGACAGAGAAAGATGGAGGTAAGAGGACTAGCAACTAAAGAGGTCAAAAGCAAAAAAAAAGGAAGGTGGTAGGGGATTCTCATTCACACACCTATGAGTAGCCGAGGAAGATGATCTTGCCCCAGACTAAGTAAGAACTATTGAGTAAGGAAGAAGTATGTCCACAGTGTGTGACTGCAGTCTCTGTTCACTTGAAACAATATTTAAACTCAGGACTTGAATTAAAACTATGCATTGCTACATTAACTTCTTTAGGTCTCTAAGATAGCTTGATTTGTAGAAGACAGCAGTTATGGAAACCGCTTTTAAGACAGCAGGCCTTACAAGAGATCAATATGTGTGTAACTGAGACGAGAATTAGGTTCACTGGGTAGGATTTTTGTTTCATTGCCCAAGTTTTTAAGAAACAAGAAAGGCCATTTTTACATTAACATATTGTAATGACTAAAAAGTCAGCTTTGACTTGAATAAATATCTATCAAGGTTTGCAGAGTAGACATTACAATTGACCTTATCATCTTAACAACACTGTTAGAGTCAGAGAAATTTTTCCCTTCTTATACTCATGTAATTTGAAGGTTATGGCATATGCTATAGAAAAAGAAATATGGAAAACAAAACAAGTCTTTTTGTTTGCAAACAAAATGGTGTTGCTGACAGACAGAATTGCCAGAGGTAGCTAGTTTACCATATTGCATACTGGCTAGAACATAACCGTGATCAAATCAAAATATTTCTTTTCTCCTAATGATATTAATGATATATAATTTCCAGTTCATTTAGCCATCTGTTTTGGAAGATTTTAAGCCCAACAGTAGTTTAAACATCAGACTTGCACAGTGACTGCATTTCTGTAAAAGAAGTAAATACACTTTAAAAAAGAACAGAAAATATTATGAGATGGTGACTACTGTAAAAAAAAAAAAATCCTGACACTTTCACTGTTTGGCATTTAAAATATAAATACTACTGTAGTTTCACTGTGCCTTTGAATGAAATGACAGAGTGAGCAAAATGAAAACAAACTCCCTTAAAAATTATTTCATTATTTATCAGGCTACTGATACTTGAAAGTGTTTTCTGAAATTTAAAATACACTATTTTTATACCCTACTAACTCTACCCCATTTTTTCTTCACATGTGTGTTCTTGGCCTACACTGGACAGACAGATGGTAGAACCTGCCATGCCTCACGTTGCACTGGCTTTCTGGGGGATCTTTGTTATACGTCTGTTGTACGGCGAAGGTTTTGTGAGAGACATGAAATTCAGGAAGTCTGCAGCCACAAGGTTTTACAAACATTTCAGTGTTATATTCCAATGCATATATTATTCACCCTCTGTCCACTCTCAGTTTGGTGTAAGTATAAGCATATTTTGCATTAACAGGCAATTAATTTGAGTCTCTCCAAATGCAGTTATCCCTATTTTGTATTTGAGACAATGGAATCTCTTTCCTTATGCACACTGTGACAGTCATGCGTATCCATTTGTAAAGGACTCGTCTAAGCCTCCACCCTTTCCTCAGAGGTAACATTGACTGCCATTATACACGTCTTCCTCATGCTTTGTAAAAGTCAACTGCACAAAGTTAAATTAGAAATCACACTTCCCATTCTTTTTGTTACACAGTTGCCCATATGATGGGCTTACCAGTGATTAGAAATTTCACATGGAAGAAGCCATAATGTCCACCACCGTAAGACTGGAGATTGATAATATCTGGGCATTCTGGAAGACAACAGTTCAGCAGTTTGTCATTTTATATAGCAGATTCTGCTTGAAAAGAAAACCAGAACTCGATCCAGTTTGTCCTACCCACACTGAAAATGCTGTTTTCCTGGAGTACCACCTTGAGCACTACTTTGGTGAGTCTGATGTTCAAAGCAGGAAAGACATTTAGGGATGCTGAGTTGTCAACCCAAAAGAGAATACCTGAACTAGGGGCACCATCTACAGGGGAACAGACTGATACTGACTCAGATTTGTCCTTGCGCTACACAGCTGCCATCTGTGCAGAGCATATGCAGGTTGGTTTGTCTACACTTGAACACTCCCCTGTAAAAGAGTATTTCCGTTCATTTTCACTTATGCTGCCAGTGTCCCCGACGCCCGGGCACAGAGCAGGAGCTCTCTGTGTCAGCTGCTATACAAATGCACATTGAAAGAGACTATCTCCATCTAAACAACTAAGAAGCAGCAGCAGATGTGTACAGATCAAACACAAGAAAACAATGAAACCAAATCACACATTGAGACAAAAATCAGTCAGTGAACAAGGAAGTTCTTTGATTTTACCCTTCATTTTTAGCTAGAATTAAAAACAAAAAAACCCAACACTTGTTCTCCACTCCATCTATCCAGCTTACAACCTCACACGTTGCTCCAAAAATCATCTTCAAAGACCTACTTCTTATGACGCTTTTGTTAGTTGTGTACAGCTGAACAGTTACTCCAGTATTTATTCATTTTACTGGAGACTAATTTTCACTTTTGGAACTTAGCATTCTCACTTTGCTTTCATGTCTTTCATATTCTCCTGATGCAGGCTTGGCTTCCTGACTAAGAATGTGCCTTCTAAATATATCATCATCATCACCTGCTATATACTGTGGAAACTTCACTGAAATCAAGGGTAGGATGACAGTTCCCTTAAATGGGATCCCAAGTTTTTAATCTTCAGCCTAACATACCAACCCCTGGATTCCCAATCAACAAGGAAAAAAAACCAACTGAGAGCAGGCATTTCATTTGCTGAAAGAATTTTCAGAAACGTGTGCTTTAACTCATGCAATTGGAACTTCATTTCTCCCATCTCCCTAAGCAAAAGTCAATTCCTTGGTCTTCAAGCATACAAGCTGCTCTCAAAATGAAAAATTTGAGGATAGAAGAAAAGCGAAACAAAGGAAAAGCAATAAAATGACAATGAAGAAGAAAGCTAAAGCATCTGTTATAAACAGGTACCTGCGATCTTATGCAACACAAGGTCGGTGAACAATTTTATCACGACAGTCGCAGTTCAATCCCTTTTAGTTTACAGTTCTAAACTCTGCCTGATAAATAAATTAACATGACACTAATATAATTTACTCATTCACCTGCTGCTGATTGCCTGACTCTGTCCTGTACACCTAATTGCGGCAGTTGTGATCCTTGGTAACATAAAGGCTGGCATACAAAAGAAAACCGATGGCAATTTGGGCCCAAAGGCCCTGACTGCTGTTTTTTATTTGCCACAACTACTGTTGCCCCTGAATTTGCCCCAGTTCAGTGACTGTTATTCTAGCACCTGCTCTTTAAATGCCATAAAACTTGCTAGGACAGGCCTGACAATATTTCGGTTTCACTGGTTTTGGCGCAGGCTTTCTCTTTCTTTATGGAGTAAGCAGGAGTCCTTCACTTTCGAAACCCAGTTTTTATGGCTTATATTGCTTTCTAATCTTGAGGTTTTATCTTGAAGTCATAGTATATAGAGAGTAAAAAATAAAAGTGGCTAAGAGAAACGTTGCATCATTTCTGGTCTTGCTTTATCATTCAGATTCTTCCCAAATGCTTCTGTATCACTGGCTTGGTCAAAGTCTAAATTAAAAGAAAGGGTTAAGAAGTACAAAACAGAGTCTAGTTCTCTACTTAGCAGTATTCCTGATGGAATTTCCAAATGGTAGACACTATATAAAATTCTCTTTTGATGCATTAATGCACATTAAAAACCAAAACAGAATAAGCTTTTGTCCTGGAAAGGAACTGAAGGAAGCGTGTACCAGAAGGAATGCAACTTTTGCAGGAATTTATCCACTGCAAATTACCATGCTCAGAAAAGATTAGGTGAAATCTCTCCCACCACTCTCTGAGTCCCTGCCCTTTTATTTTATTTTGTTGTTGTTGTTGTTTTTTAATATCTAGCTGAATAGTCACATATGGACTACCTCAGTCGGAGACTGAGAAAGTGGTGGTATACATCAGGGATATTGCTAGATAGCATTTCTGTTCCTTACTGTCTATAAACCAAGAAAGGGCCAGTGGGATTGAATGATGTTTCCTGTCTTTGCTCAAATACTAAGAGAGGCTATGATGTGTCATGCCTGGCAAATGCCAGACTCCCACAGACTTCTGGCTGTGTGGCTGTTAGGAACACAGCATCATATCTTCATAATTATTAGCATTGAAATACGTGGGGTTTTTAACTGACTTGACAAATGATCCTAGAGAAAATAGTCTTTGATATCTATTGTATTAGGAGTGAGGAAAAAAAAAGCCACATTTAAAAAATACACAGGGTAATCAGGGCACAGATAACCATTTCTGCATAAGCAGTTCAAACTATGGTGGCTCCTCCTTTCCATAGCTCAGCAAGTGCTTATATTTGCTTTCCTTTTCCCTCTCATGACCTAATGTGCCCATACAAGTAAAACTTATATTGTGACTAACAGACCTAAGAACTAACACGATCAGAAAATGTGTATGTGAACTGAACCGGAAAAGGGCTGGAGGCAAATCCACCACCACAAATGTATGGGTGGGGAATGGCAGGATGATGTTCTGTTGAAGGTATAGTAAGTCACTTCTGAGATGTGCCTGAGAGTTACCTGCTAATGACGGCATATGGGCTCCTCTCTTTGCCAACATTTGCTATTTGCTACATTAAGATGCAATTTAGATAACTTTCACTCTTGTGTACTAACTGAAACCAAGTAAATGGTTGTGGAATACATAACTACTTAAAGTTTTTCTTACAAAAACTGTAATTCAGCAGGATCCTGTACTACTGTGCAGTAAGCCTGGGCTAGAACCTGTACGTTCAGTACCCTGTGATCAATTAAAGGTTATGGGAAATTCTTACGTAAACACCACACTATTATTTTTACAGTACTCCAGATAAAAATATGTTTTCCTCCTGTGCGTTTGAGGGTATAGATGCAACAATAATATACGCTGAGGAACAAAGAACTTTAGTCTGCTAGTTTTTAAAAGCTAAGCTTATACATCTAAATCTATTTCCATTTCCCTGTGGAAACTAAGCAGCTTTTTATGTTATATTAAACATTAGACAAATAGGGTAGATCTAATTAAAAGTTGAAGAAATGTGCTTCCCTTAATTGAATTTGTTACAGTTACATTTTGCAGACCAATGTTAATCAAAGCTCCAGTTCAGAGTGGATAGATCAAGGGAATTAAGTTAACCCTTGCATGTCCTTACCTGAGCACTCTGCTCTCGCCTAAGCCATAGACGCCAATTATGACCCACGGCTCGGTCACGACCGCCCGGGGCGGGCTGCCCGAGGGCCCGCCGCAGCGGGAGGGCCGCGCACCAAAGGCTCGCCAAAAGCGCCGAGCACAGAGGAAGCAGCGGCAGCGCCTGGCAGGGTCGCCGCCGCCTCCGCTTCCCGCCGCGCCGCTACCCTGACAGCTCAAGCCTTGCCTTGCCTTGCCTGGTGCACCCAGGTCACCCGACGGCCGCCGTGCCTGTAGCACAGCGTCTCGAACCGCCCGCCGTGGTCCCTGCCGGGGCTCTGGTGCCAGCCCTGGCCGCCATGCGCGGGGATGCCCTCCTCATCCTCCTCTTCTTCTTCTTCCTCCTCCTTCTCCTCCTCCTTCATCTTCATCCTCATCCTCCTCAACCTCGACCTCAACCTCAAACTAACCTCAACCTAATCTCAATCTCAACCTCAACCTAATCTCAACCTCAACCTCCACCTCCCCCCGCCAATGCCACCGCCACCGTCGCCTGCCCTTACCCGGCCCCGCCCGACGGGGCGGACAGGGACCGCACGGCCGCGGGATGGGCGAGGCCGGCGCGGCGGCTCCACCCATGCTGGGCGCCGCGCGATTGGCTGTCGGAGGTCGTCTCCCCGCCCCCCAACCAATGAGGGCGGCGGGCAGGGGGTGATGGGCTGCCTCTCGCGGGAGGGATTCCTGGAGACGCTGCAGTGTGGCGGCGCTCCTGGCGCCGCGCAGCCCCCGTGCCGCCTCCGCCTCCCTGCCCGCCGGTGGCCGTTGCGGCCGCTGAAACTTAACGCCCGGCGCGCCGCCAGCTCGCCGAGCGCGAGGGGCTGGAGGCAGCCTGCCTGCCGTGCGCGGGGGCGGTCCGCCGCGCACCCCGCCGTGTATCGCAGCTTCGCCCCGGGAGGGGCTCGGGCCCCCGTACTGCCGTCGCGGGGAGAGGCTGAAGGACGAGCCGGCTGCGCCCGACCTGGTTGCCAGGTAAAGCAACGCTCCAAAGCCGCTCGCCGGTGCTCCCAGGCGGCGTCGCATCGAGCGAGGGAGGTAGGGGGGGAGGGGGCTCCCGGTGGCCCGCTGCGCGGGCGGGGGAAGAGCACATGCTCTGGGGGCGGCTGGTGGCACCGCCTGCCCGGCGGCTCTGCCCGTACTTGCCGGGGGGCGGGGANGGGGGGGGTGTGAGGGAGGGATGGCTTAGACAAAGGGGACTCCGGGGCCCCCTCCCTCCGGTGCTCCGTCGTCGCCCCCCGCCCCGGCTGCGGGAGTGGGGCGCCGTCCGCCCTCCATCCCTCCTTGCCTGTCTCCCCACCGCTGCCCCGAGACAGCACCGGGGTGGCCGCCGGGCCAACTTGTTTCTTCGGGTTTCACCTGGCTGCTACCGCCACCACGGTGCCCCCGCCCTGGGCAGGGTGGTCTGTCTCTGTGGGCGCCCTGGCTGGGGGTGGTGGGGCAAGCCGGTGTGCTTCCCTCGGCCCCGAGCGCTGAGCTTCTCTCCCTCCCTCAGGGTAGCATGTAGTCATTTGTATATCAATTTACGAAAAGCCTTTCCTACGTTACTTAGAATGCCTGTCAAGCTAATGCATTTTCTTTCCATGCAATTTCATTTTGTGTTCTCGGACATTATTTCCATCATCTTATTTAATATCTCTTGCCTTGCTTTGATATCGGGTGTGTTATGGTCTGGTTCATATGCACACAAGGTATGGATAGGGGATCAGCACTCTGTTTAAAAGTTAATTTTGCCTTTCCAACTCCACTTAGGTAGAGTAGTAAGAAAGTGGCAAAGAATGTTGATATTTCTTTTGTTTCCAGTCTCCTGAAATAAAGATATCAAATGACTACCAGTTTCTGGTAGTCACTATAGTAAGTAAATTAAATGTAGTCTTTGGAATGAGCCTTTATGGCACTTTCAACAATCTGTAATTCAATCATCTCTGATACAAGCTGACTTTTGCTATTATTCATCAGACGCAGCTGAGTGATTCCTGTCAGAAGGGAAGTGGTAGAGAGAAATCTCTAGGTAAATGTAACTGAAAAGCTTTCCAAGTGGAGTTCTAAATAAGCACAGAAAAACACTTGGCCACAATCTTGAGACAGATGCTGGCATCCAAATAAATTTCTTTTGATTGTCCAGGGGATGTCAAGTCTTATTTCCCTTATTTAATAGCCATTTGCGGGTAAAGAAGGAGCTTTGTGTTCACTACATTGTAAACTCAATGCAAAATGCTGTAGTGCAATAATATTTCACTGTCTCTGAAATAGTATTTTCTGTACAAAGGTCAGTAGAGTAATTTTGCATACACGTACGTATTGTAGACCACAACTAGACTACTAATCAGCAATGGCAATATTGATCCTCTGAGCAGCTGTGCTGTGTGCCATCCGTGTTGCGTGTTAATCTGCTATGCGCTGCTTAAACTGCTTTATTGTCGGAGAGAGTTACTTCACCCTAAGAAACGGATGATGATAGGTGTAGACCCAAGGGGAGACTCCTTCCCCTGGTGGGTTGACATCTAGAGTTACAGATGAGCAGTTGTTTTAGGAGTGACCCTGAAAAGGGGAGGGAGAGCTTTTGGGTACAAGGACAAGTAGGCATCAATTGTTAATTTGCTTTGTGAGGATATGAAATGACATCTCCTGTAGTGCTTAAATAAACCTTCTTGGGAAAAGTGTACGGAGATTCAACCTGTGTCTAGAATGGTATTTCCTTGTCTGTCTTGGAAACAAACGACCTGATTTTATGTCTTAAGGGTTAAATATATCCATATCTTTTTTTCTTCCAAGTTTTTTGGAATTGTAGTTCTATTAATAGTGTCTGAGGGGAATATACTCTAATGTGGTCTATTACTTGGCTTGTGGTATAGTTGCTCAAAATTTGCATGCATGCAATTCATAAATTGAAACTATATAGCTTAAAAACATAGTGTAGGCAGCTTGAGTGAGAAGAGATAATTTAAAAAAGAACCACAGGGCAGAAGATAATGACATACTGTAGGAAATAATCATACTCCTGCACTTGCAAAAGCATGAAATGTTCCAGTGTAGCCATTTCATACAAGCCCAATTTTCCCTCACATTATGAGTGCCTAAGTGAGCCTTATTAATCTTTGATGCAAAAGATGCTCAATCCATTTTAAGGATTGATAGTGGAATTTAAAGAGGTAGCTCACAGACTAACAGTGCAGTTCTGTTTCCCTACAATGAATGTGAAAATAATCATTTACCCACATATACCATAGCAGTGCATGTGGGGTATAGCCTTCTCTGCAACACTGATGGGTGAGAAGCTTTTAAAGGCATAGATACAAAACAGTGTTTGATATAAAAAGCTGACACGTTCTTTTGCCTTAATCATAACTTAAATCTGATATAAGAGCCCAAATGATGTTCAGCATCAGCGTGGTAGTTGAGAAGGTGTGAGATAAGGGAAGGTTCTGTTTGTCAGAAACCAAGGAAAGAATTTTATACTTTTTCCAGCTAGCGTAGAGAGGCTGGAAACATAAAATCAATTTTTATGGTCTTTTGGCAGGGTTGGCTGTAATAAGTGAAAAGAAGGAGCAGCTTAGGGTCTTGGCAGAAGTTTCTAAGCCACTCATCTGTACAGAACTCAGTTAATTGATGTTTCCTCACATGAAAATGAAGCTCTTACTTAGTATATCACAGCCTTTTCTTGTTCATTCAGCAACCTGATTACAGTTTAAAAAAAAGTATATGTGTGGTTTTGTATTTATATACACCTTTAGACACAAAGATAAATGTTTACTGGGAACTGCATTCCAAATAGAGTGAACACAACATCTCATTACCTGCTGTGGAAGAGACATCAAAGTTTGCAATACAGTTGAAAAAGACAAGAAAATATTTCTGCACATCCAGAAGAAAAGCATGGAAGAATTATTACTCATGGATACCATTCCTTCCCTCTGCTGGTGGTGCCCATATAAATGTGCAGTTTCACAAAGGAATACTTCATTGTTTGATTTACTTTGATTCTCTATAGAATGTTTGTTTTGAATGTTACTTGTTGTCTTGGAAGAAGCCTAATTAGAGGTACACATAAGGGAGGCTTGTTAGCCAACTATGAATTTGTGTTTACTGCTGACATTTCCTAAAGATACTTGAGGTTAAAATAAAAGCATTTGCCAGACTGAATAAATAAAGCATTATGTTAACAAATATATTCAGGATTGTTATGTACAAGTGTCATCTTTGCTAGAGTAGGCTTTACTCCTTCCTAATACACCCCAATAAAGAGGAGGATTAGGAGATGCTGGTTATACTGTTACATCTTTTTCAGAAATGCCAGATATCAAAGCAGAATGCATTAGGAGGAGGACAACTGACAAAGGCTCTTGATGGTTTCTTTTGGTGAGGGGATAAGAGCAGAGAGAAGCAATCTCTTTCAGGGGCTACATGGACTAGCTGAGTGATTTGTACAAGCAGTGTGTGGAAAAAGTTGTTTAATTTTTTTTTTTCCTGAAGCATATAATGACCAAAAGCTAGACAAGACCTGTAATAAAAATGTCTCCTGAAGTATTACTTTTAGCAAATATCTAATAGGAATGTTTTAGAGGCTCATTTTACTTTTTTTATGACATAAGAAGTAGCACTTCATGGATCTTCTGTTTACTATAAATGCTTATGAGAGAGTTGATTATTTTTCTTAACCTGTTTTCTTATCACTACTAGTCTGGAGGTATTTCCCTAGAATAGCTGGCATTGAACAATTTTCCTAGAGGGAGTGATTTCTCCATCTTTTAAATTCTCAGAGGTTTGCCAGCTTGGGATGCCACTTCTCTTTTCTAGCCATCCTTAAAAATGCTGTGTGTGATGTTTCACAACACAAAGCAAATCTAGAATATCTCTTGTGCTGCATAGTTATCTGATAAGCTACTAATACTCACATGATTCTTCCAAATGGGAGATCATATACATTTTAAAAAGTGTCACCAGAAATTATCCAGACAAACTATTTTTTATTCATCAACTCTGAAAAAATTTATTTTCTTCAAATATAATATCAATATAATTTTACTTAGAAGTAGCTAAACCCATTTAGGTTTAGGGATGGTGTCTTTAAGTTTCTTGGGCACTGTTCAGGATTTATGGTAGTAGCCAAATGTTCTGTAGTACTAATTGTATAGCCATGGCTGTAGTGGCTGGGTAGTATAGTGCCTCAAATACATGAGGATACATGCCTCAAAGCTGCTGAGTGATGATTTAAATAAGTTGTTTAAAAAAAATGATCTACAAGTTCTGATTTGTACCTTTATCTTAAGGGTATTGCTTTTCTGCATGTGGTTGAAAACCAGTGAAGCATTTGCGGTATGAGAAAGCTGGTAGCCATTACACAGCTTGGCTCAGAAACATAAGATTGCCTGTAGTCTCCCTCATCTCCTTGTTAGAATAACCATGTGGATATGGCAGTTGAAAAATAATTGGTGTGCTTTTGTGGAAGGCACTGTGGAAATAAAGATTCCTTGACAAATGGCTTATCTGATTCAGGACTCTGTCTCTGAAGTAATACTTTTTCTAGAAAAAAATGTGCATGCATACATTATTGACAGGTGGATGTTAGACCTAACTCTTCTTCTTTGGAACATTTCATGACCACTTGTAACATGTAATTTGAATTTTTTTTTACTTCTTTCCTAAGCTATGAAGAGTTTCTTTATAATAATTTATTTCTATTTGATTTATCTCATCAAATCTTAGAGTTGGGAGGAATTCTTGGAAGAATACATGACATTTACAAATGGAGTGGTTTGGCATTTTTTTACAGGCAAGGTGTGGTAACTTGAGGAAGACTTAATGGCATGGGATTTTTACAGAAGACAAAACCTACTGGCAAATAGTTGAGGGTTAAAGGTTGATAGTGTAATATCCCAATCAAAATAGTTTTGAAAGGGGTGTGTTTTTATTAATTAAAAGGGCCGCTCCTATTTCTTGTTGAAATTGCAAGCTTTCTTTTTGACTTCTGTAAGGCATTTGATTTAACTTAGGGTGATGTTCTGATTGTAAGAAATACTAAGGTAGAAGGGCACCATTGTCCATGTGAAGAGATACATTTTTTTACTTAGATTGCAGATGAGATAGTATATGAGGAATCGCTGTCTCCGTTATTCCAGCTTTAGTCATTACTTTTGACAATGATCTGGAATAAAATACAAAATCTATATTAATGAGTATTAAAATTGGCACCAAAAAAAATCAGAAGTGAAGTTGGAAGAAGTGCTGTTATAGACTGATTTAATTTGGTTTCTCATCCTACTGCATCTAAATAGGTGTTTTAACAATGTCAGCTATAATACTTTTGCCTACTTCCAGGTCTTTTTTTAAAAAAAAAAAGCTATTTTCCTCTAAAGCATGAGTCTTAGAAGAGACATAGGGTTTACATCCAGGGAATGTCATCTGTCATTGTTTTAAAGAGCAGAGAAGCCACATGTAGCTGTAAACACTGAAGTGTGGAGAGTAGGAAAGGTGCCCAACTTCCAAAAAGGATGCTGGACAACTAGAATTAGCTTAGACAGTGGACCCCGGAGCTGCATGATTTGAGATGTGCCCAACGTGCTTCTTCATGAGATTCCTAAGCTGTTAGCCTTTTCTTTGGAAAGCTGTATATGCCAAGAAATTCCTGGATTCCCACACAGTGGAATATTGGTGCTAAATTGTACTCTAGTGTAGAAGTTCATGCCACAGCCTGATAAGGCATGCAACCTACAAGAGCTCAGCATGGAAATAAAGTATCCACTTTTGGCTATCGGTGTATGGGCCAGCTTGCTGCCGAGATAGATGATACTGTTCTGCTTGAAGTCTGTAGATACAGTATTTTCTTTTTTTTTAGTTAGACCTAGGTACAAGTTCTGGATTTGGTGTAGAAGTTGCTGGATTTCTGGATTGTGTTAATCCATGAGAACAGTTGTCCTTCTGGCCTTAGAATCACCAAACCACTGAACTTGCCACCATTAACTCCTGTTGTGTCTCTTGGATTAAATTATTTTGGTTTTGTAAAAGGTGTTGTGACTTTGTGTGTTTATTTGTGTAGTGTGAAGAGTTTATGCCCAAGCTTCTCTTAAGTTGCCCTTATATATTATAATCCTGCTTTGTCCCACCTGTACTGACAGTTTTCTGCTTATTTATGTAACTGGTGTTAATCATTGAGACCTGATTTAAAACCTGTTGAAATTCATAACTGTTCCTTCCATTTATTTTGTCCCTCTGTGTCCTAAAACTATAAATTATGTTTGTTAATAGGAATTCTGTTTTAAGAGAATGACTATTACTCTTTCTCTTTCAAATATGGGAGGACCAAAATCTTGTGCCTTGTCACTCTGGTCTGGGCTTATGTAAATAGTCCTTAATTAGTTTGCAGATGCCCAGCAGCCAGGTGCTGCCTGGAGGACTGGGTTCTGCCAGACCCCTTCTGGAGCTGGCCTTGGGGGTGACAGTCATTGTGCTGCGGAACCCTGTCATGATTCTGCTTTGCACTGGAACAAACTTATCTTAAAGAGGATTTTCCATGTCCTCTTTCCATGTGTCAAGCCATGGATAATTAATTGGTGGTATTGGTAACACAAGTGTCTTATGAGAGGGATGTAGATGTACTGAAGTGGCAAGTAAGAGTTATCTTTGAGAGTGTCCTCCCACTGAATTGCCAAGGTGAGGGTGGAACACAGACTTTTCAGTGTGAGTGGAGTGATGGTTAAATTAGAATCTACCTCTTTTCTAACAACCCAAGTGTTTAACTAAAGATGTATTTGTTAAACTGTTGTATTTGATAACTTTATCTGGGATATATTAACATTTGTTCAGGAAAATTCTGACAGTATATGCACTTTTTCTTTTCCAGTTTTCATTTCATCGTAGTTATTATTAATGTACTAATAACAAGGTGTTATCTTGTACTTGCTCTTCAGATTTAGCTTTCTTACTTCAAGCTTTGCTAGCTTCCTCAGCTGCTAGTTAGAGCAGAGAAACACCAGGAAGTATCCATGTGACCTTGACAGAGGTCAGTTCTTCATGGTATGCTGTAGCTGTGTAAGGCCTTCACTGCTCTTATCTTGTATATTTGCTTTATTTTTTTGGTAAACCCTACATGATAGGATTGAAAGGCTTGTTTTCTCTATTAATGTATATTTAGTGCTCTTTCAGCTTCCTGCAAAAATGCTAAAAGTGAAAACTTCAAATAAAATCACCTGGGGCAAAACCACCTGAAGTCATCTGCTATAGTCTTTTTGCATTTGTCATTTTCAAAATATATGTCCACTTTTAATAATAAATTGGACCTACTTTATTTGGTATGCAAATATTGGCTTTACAAATTCCACACTGCCTTATAATTCTGAGCTGTTTACTCAAGAATAAATTATTCTTTATAAATATGGATGGAATTTCTTTGTTTTTACAGGTGAGCAAGGCATAAGTTTGCTATGAAAATCAGCATTTAGGAGCGTAATAATAGTAATAAATATTTTATGCCAGTATCAGCAGCTAGAATTCAGAGTTTTGAATGAGGCAGTGTTTATCCATGTAGTGTCAATTGACTTCTAAAGCAACAACCAGCCAAATGTCCATTAAAGGTGATGTACCAGACTTCTGCAGGTGTAGAAGAGACTGACTGCATAGTTATTGAAGGATTTAAATATATCCCTAAAGCCAAAACCTTTTTCTGCCTTTCTGGATAGCTCATGGATATCTGCACTCATCAATAAGATTCCAAAATGCATGTATTGAACATAATTGAAAGGAAAAATAATTGTGCCAGTTTTAATTGAACTTGTCAATGCTTGGATACATAACTGTAGTTATATCTTTTCTTGAATTTTCTTTTAGTATTAACATGAAACTGGGAGCATTTAATTTTCTTTGGGTTGAAATTTCGGTCTTAGAATGGCTCTGCTCTTCAACTGCTTTTAAAAAAACTTAGGACCTCAATGCTGATAAATGATTTCACAGATTAAAGCTAAATTATTTGCTGAAAGGGATCATCACCTGGCATGCCTTAGTCTGGGGTGTTACTACCTTCTCCCACCTGATTCTGTGACCTTTTATGTTGAAAGGTGATCTCTTCTGGCTAGGTAAAAACCCAGCCTCTTAGCATAGTTTGCATTATTGGCCTAAGGTGTTTTTAAGTAGGTGAACATGTGAATTTGAAAGCATAAATGCAAAGGTGGACAGAAGTGGATGTAGTGAGTACTGAGCCAAACTGAAGACATACTCATTGTTATAGCTAACAAATTGTTCAAGGTGTCGTTTTCTTCCAGTAGGAGAAATATTGACTATTTCATGGGTCCTTTCTGGGTAAATATAATAATGATTCTGAATAGCTCAGGAGTTACACTGCTGAGATAGTGTAAGAACTTAAACTGTGAAAAATACTAGTTCAGCCTGTCCTACATAGAGCCCCAGTGCTGGTAAGATACTTAATTGCTTCAGTCAGACTTAGAGATAATTGTATTGAATAAATTCTAAGTACAAATTTTAAGAAGTGTATTGTAAAAAGTGTAGAACTATGCTTAGTGTTTGTCACTTAGAAAATCAGAGTCAGGGAATATACTAAAGCTTTCCCACTTTAATAGCATCAGCAAGTTTTTAGGAGGTCAGACAGTGATAGAACCAGGGGAAATTATCATAGAATCATATGATTTCCCCTGGTTCTATCACTGTCTGACCTGATAGTGGTACCTGGGTGTAAGCTAGAGGAAGGTAGATTTAGGTTGGATGTTAGGAAGCTCTTCACTATGAGGGTGGTTAGGCAGTGGAACAGGTTGCCCAGAGAGGTTGTGGAAGCCTCATCCCTGGAAGCTTTTAAGACAAGGCTTGATGGGGCCCTGGGCAACCTGATCTGGTGGATGGTATCCCTGCCAGGCAGGGGGGTTGGAACTAGATGATCTTTGAGGTCCCTTCCAACTCTGATAATCCTGTGATCCTAAGTTTACTGATTGTGATCAGACAAGTTTGTTGCAGTTTAAAGCTAATTGTCCTGTTAAATGTATGGTTTTTCTTTATGTGTGTGAAATTGCAGTAGGACTGGGAGGATCTAAAGGTGACAGGCGTAGCAGTGAAGTGTGCAAATGAGGGGCTATGTGTTGTTCAGCGATGGTCAAGAATTCTGTACATGTTGGTTCAGAGATAAAGACAATGACCTACATAAACACAGCACAGGAGAGGTGGAACCAGTGTTAGCTGGTTAGTTGCAGGAAGTTAGTCTTTTAAGGCTAATATGGAATAAACATAGCCAGTGTGTTGTCCAGTATCCCAGCAAACACAGATAATCACAGCATGTACAATAGCTATCAGTTTTAAAGGTAGTAAATACATGTTTCTTTTCCTAGGAAAGGTGCACAAAGTGAGCCTGAAATGGGACATATACTGAAATTTTGTTTCCTGTTACAAAGCAACTGCTTCAGGCCACATTGCTTTTTCCATTGGACTTGGCATAATGTTGTACATCTAATTCTGGCCAGAATTCTTGGTTAGGGCTGTGTAAAAAGTCATTTATTGTCACTATCACTTAGAGTAGTTAGTTAGGCTTTTAAGCCTATTTTGGTTTTGTAGGCTGCCTGCTTCCCTGGACACTTGTGAAAAATCAAAATCAGTATCTTATTTTTTTGGCAAACATCCTAATATGTGGTCAGGGAGGTTTTTTATTTTCTTTTTTTTTCAATATGGAATAAAGGAAAAGATCTGGAGGTAATGGCTCACCTCTCCATGTTCTCTGTTAACAAGGTGAATTCAAAATGTGGGTTGTAACTGGTGACAGCTGTTTCATCAAGATTTGCTTTGTGTTTGTGAGAAGCAGTGTTTGCTCTGCAGTCTCTTTAGAACAGGGCCTGACAGGTATTGTAATGTGTTTATATGGTGCCTAACATAACAGGATCCAGATCTTTGACTGGGGATGTGGACTGTTGTGCAGAACAAATAATAATTTGCCCAAATGTTGAAAAAGTGCCATTATTTAAGGTCCCTCAGAGATCAATAAACAATTCATTGCCATAACCATATCAGCCTTCTACTTCAAAGTCATTTTAATTGTATCACAGAGCCTTCATACTTGGCAAATGTGAGCACTTGTCTGTTAGGCACTCTGCTTGGTCATTAAGGCTGTACTGTTCATACCAGTGGACTTGGACACTCAGTTTAGAGCTCCAACTGGTAACTATGCTGAGTTAGGCTTTACAACCTGTTTAACTTCATCCTCTTAAAACTCATGAATTTATCAGTTTTGAATAGAAAAAGTTTCCTGGTAAGCTAGTTTACCACTCTCCAGTTGAAAACTGGATAAGCTGTTTGGCTTGATACAGAAGAAAGCTATTTTAATCATAATGCTATGCTCACAACTGGAATTTGAATTATTTGCAGATGGGATGGTACAAAGGGGGTGGATATTAGCCTTATGTGGCCAGGAGGGAATTTATCTAGCATAAAGGAGATAAAGTAGTTCCAGCTCCAGTAATACTTAAGAGACTAGCTACTTCATGCCAGAAAGCAATTTCTGAAGGTTTCTGTTATAGAGAAATTAGCAAAGTTCTGCTACATCAGCTTCTCCAGTACAGGAGCCAGTTTATCTGTCTGGAGTTCAGTGTAAGTATTGGAGCTTTCTGCTCCCCCTTTCAATGAGAAGTTCATACAGGAGAACATCTAGTCCTACTCTGGTTTGTGATAGTGTAAATGAGTGAAACAAAATGAAAGCTAAAACCATAATTGCCCTGGTAGTTTGTCTTGAAGGTAGACCTGAAGATTTTGGGTAAAGACTTTAGGATTAACTTTTCCTGAAGTGTACAAGTATGTACACATTGGATGGTCACTTATATTACATAGGAGCCAATCAAAGTAGTGTCCTATTGATGTGGTGAAACATAAATCCTGTATGACAGATGGGGATCCCCGGCAGAGGGAGATTAAGGATAGGATTCATCTCATTTAACTTTAAATACCCTCAGAAGGTGATTCATTTGACCTACCTTAGGCATCTGTGTTGGTGTGAGACAGACTACTCTCTCTGGAGGTATCTGTTCCTTTCCAGTGACTGCAAAAAGTCTGGGATGACTAGGTGAGACTTAATCAGCCAAGTTTTAAACATCTGATATGGGATACTTAAGTGATGTGCCTAAAGCCTTACTTGCCTATGGCAAGGCTGAAAACTGAACCCAGGTTTTCTGAATCTAAATTAATAGTGCTGATCAGAATACCATCTTCTTTATGAAGAACAGAATTAGAGAGAATTAGTAACTGCTTAAAATTGCCTTTAACAGTTGCAAATAAAAAAAGTCCAAAGGGATGTGGTAGTGTATTTGGAAGCACTCAATTAAAATCAAGCTCAAAGTATTTATTTTACTGCAGTTAAAATTACTGTATTTGATACAAAAGTATGTCAACCCTAGTAGCATAGTAACTTTGTGCAAAAGTCTAGGTTTAAAAAGAATATTTGGAGATAAATGGTTTTCTGCATAGGGCAGAAAACTTGTATGACTGCAGAATCTCTGCAGTGCTGTCAGGAAAGAATAAACTTTCTATCTTGAAGTAGAGTTCTTAATAGTAATGAAAACTTTACTGTCAACTACACAAAAAGATGAACATCTTGTCAGTAAAACTGTAAATAAAAGTCCATTGTATTCTGGATGCCAATATTTTGTTTGTGCTTATGGGCATTTTGTTGAAGTTAGTCTTGTCCAGTCTGTGTTGATGAAAGTGGGCTTGCATGGAAGGAGGTACCTTATAGTACTATAAATCACAGCAGTTAAGAGATGTAATGTTTTCCTGAAACTTGAATAGTAATGCTGATGTGGAAAGTGCTGTTGGTTTCACTAGGCTTTGGATCTTGCCAGAAGTGTGCAGGGAACCAAGCAGGTCTGCACAAATGGTAGTGATGGAAATAATCATGCTTGGCAAAGCGTGGGAAAGCTTGTCGTATTGCCTCTTCTGGTCATCAGAGCTCTTGCAGGAGAAGAGAAAAACAGCTCAGGTGTTGCTACAGTGTGGTTTGTTTGTGGTTTGTTGTTTTTTTTCCTTTCCTCTGAAATACATTAAGTTTTGCACCTAAATGTGCACAGTGCTTTTGGTGGTTAGCTTGATTCTTCCTTGTCTCCTTGCACACACCTGCTCTTCTCCCCTTCCACCTTAGCATACATAAAGGCTGTAGTTTCGGTATGGTTTGTGATTGAGATGAAATCATGTTTTCTGAGCTGTAGTGCAGAGTCTGTTTAAATAGTATTGTGTAATTTTTTATGTAGATATCTGCTCAGATGATCCTGGTAATATGTGACCCCTTTAAATTCATGGCATTACATCTGTTTCTGTGGGAATACACTGTAATAATAAAGCTTCAGGGTATAAATTTTTTTTTTCATTGAAGTGCTATGGAAAAAAAAAAGCAGGGGAAAAATGCTCCTATTTTAAGATAAAACAGAAGCTGGTAATTGGGAGAATAAAATAGGATGTATATTTTAAGCTTATGCAATATCTTCCTCTAAAAATTGGGAAATTACTTGATTTCACAGTAATGTGTATGGTAGGAATTGTATCTTCATGTTAGGTCTAAAGTAAAATTAAATCAGCATTGTCTAGAAATAATTTTTAAAGGTACTGGATTTTTGTCACAGCAGCATGGTTGTTGTCTTGTTTCCTTTGGTCATGAGAATTTCTCATCTATCGCTATCCTCCTTTGAGTCAGCAGCTAAACATGTTTTTATAGCTAAATGAACCTTTCTAAGCTAGGCATCAACTACATGGGAATGCAGAATAGTATATCTAAAATCTGTCATGCTGTCAGAGTACAACTGTTTTCTCTACAAATATGGAAATTGTCACTTATCTGCATTCTCTCCCTGCCCTACTTTCCCCCACATATGTTGATATTCACCCAACTGAAAGAGGCCAATTATACTTTGGCCATTGTATAAATAATGCAGAAGTTGTCAGTAGCAGAGGAAAATTTGTGTTAGAAAACTGAGGGAGTGAATAAAGAAATAAAAGTACCTTTTAATGAGAGCAATGATCTCTGTTTCTATATCACCTCATCTAAAAAAAGGTATTAAGAAAGAAAGCTTTTAGCAGTTATAATTCCTCATCTGAGGACTAGCTTTAATAATAAAATCCCAGGTCAGTCTTCCATCAGTGTATTATGCTCTGCAGTGTTTTCGCTTTTGGTTTTTTCCCAGGCCCTCCTGGGATCAGGCACTGGGTCTTTCCCGTTGGCCAGGAGAGGTACTGAGCAGCCCTGAGCTGAAGGGGTGCCCTGGGATCACAGCAAGTCTTGAAGAAATCGTGTCTCTTCCCTCTGGCTTTATGAAAAACATTTGGAAAATACAGTGCAATCTGGAGTCAGACTACCTTGAAAGAAAATTAATTAGACTCATTAAAGGTGGACTTAGGAACTTCACAGCAGCTGGCGTTGGGTCTTGGTAGCTGTTTATTGGTAAAGCCCTGGCCCAGGTGCTTTGCTGGAGCACAGGCTGGCTTGGAAGTGCTGTAAAGTTGGCCAGGCTAATAGCACCTTGTTAGTGTGTATTGATGGCCACCACTTTTGGGAGGTGGTAAAAGTGATCCTAGCTGATGTACAGAATTTTCTATAACTAGTTCTCTCCCTCCTCCAACTGCTGTTTCACTTGAGTATTATTCAGAGGAGGAGAGAGAGGATACTTTAAATTTAGTTGTCTGTAAGCAACCATTTACAGAGTCTCACTGTCCTGACAGTAGTCTTCAGTCAAGTTTGCTAGGCTGCATGTCTGTCGGGTGTGTGATGCCTCCGACTAGGGCATCACCAGCAGGTGAACAGTGTTCTAGTCCTTGCCTCTCATAACAGACTCTTCATTTCCCAATGGTGATGCCCTTAATGCAGTTGTTAAAAAGAGTACTTACACGAGGTGATAAAGAAAAGCCTGCTTCTTTGGTGAGGCTTAAAACAGAAGTAATAAGGAGATAAGTAAGCATCTCCTATATTTTTGATCAGGGAGATGAAATTTTCCTTGTTATCTTTACTCTTTAGTGATTGAGCTGTTTGTTTCCAGATGGCTCCTATGCACATGAGGGCAGAGACATACACAGCCCAATCTGTTCAGCTGCAGGCCTCTCATCAAACAGCCTAAGGGGCTGGGCACACTGGCCTGTTCAGAGCAGGTCAGTGGCCAGTCCTATAGCAGTTACTCTGGTGCTTTCATTTCTGGAGATGAAAGCTATGAAGCAGCATCATTTTGTTGGGAGGAAAAGATTTCAAAGTTCAGAAATTGAAATACAGAACTGCAGCCACCTATAACTTTTCTAATGAGTTTATAAACATTTCTAAATGTATCCACAGTAGCAGAACATTTTGAACTTGTTTTTGTTCCAGGTGTTGGTTTCAGTAAACTATTTATTTTTTTCCATTCTGCTGTAGCAGAGTTCTTAACTGTAACATCAGGTATGTCTTGTGAAATATTCTATGAAATATTTCAAATAATTTCTGAAGAGAACATAATTTTCTGTTTTCTTGTTTTTCCAATAATGCTTTTAAACTCCTGTTACAGTTGCAAAGACACTCACTGCTTTAGTTTAAGCAATGTTATTAAACCCTAATATTTTTCATTATGTTTTATTAGGAAATGTTTGATCATCTGAAACCTTAGTTACTTGGTCGTTACTGAAGCAAGAATTCTTTTCTGAAGTTTGTTTAGAAACTTTCACTTGGAAATCAAAGTTGGTTTTACCTCTGCTGTATGATAGCAGTGTTTAAAAATAACTAAGTTCAGATGGCTATCACATCAAATATCTGCAAAAGGATGTAGAAGTCCTACATGGAAAATGTTGATCAGACAATCTAAACAACTTCAGAGAATGCTGGTTTTTTCCTTTTTTTTCTTTTGACACCTCTATATGGAGTATTAATAAAATAAAGCATTTAGAAATAAATTTCTGTTGCTTAAGTAGCTCTAGTTTCTGTTCAATAGCAGAAAATCAGTCATTACTCAAATTACTTGGTGATATTGAACGCTTTAGACATATTAATCCTTGTCAAAATGAGAAGTCATTTTTAATTCTGGGTGTTACCAAAAAGAATATAACCCTCTAAATTGTTCTTGTCTATACTTGTGATGAACAGCATTGTACAAACAAAAGTTCTTTTAAACATCCAAACTCTAATTATACAAGTAACTGGGCCTTTAAGATCGCTATCCTTATTGCAGAGCAGAGTGTCTTAATACTTCCTGTGAACAACTGAACAAAACCTAGATGTTCTAAAAGTCTTAAGTAATTCATTTTAAGTAATTCAATTTAAGTATGTCAAGGTAAGTGGGTTTTTGCCCCCTGCCTTTTTTGGTATTTTTGACTTTCTGAGTTGATTTCATTGTAACATTCATAGAAGTAGGCAATTGGTAGGGTTGGGGTGAGAGGGATGGGTTCAAGCTACAAGAGGAGCCTGGAGCACTATAGAAATCTGATACAACATATGTCCACTTTTTATATGGAAACTTATCACTACTGTTTTAGTTTCCAGTAGATTATATTTTTGGAAGAGAACAATAAATTATTCTGACAACAGCAATAATTGCATTACATTTAAGGAGTTCAAAGGTTACTTTCCCACAAAGAATAGAAGAAAAAACTGCACAGGAGTTCCCTTCCATGATAGAAGACAGTGACATTTTATTCTGTTCAATTTTATGTTGTGCTTCATTGCTTTTGAAATAGATTTGCTTGGGACTTATGCCCAAACTCAAGATGTGGTCAATGTGCTACTAGGATTATTTCATTGTTGAAAAGCCTTTTTTCTGCCAGAGGAAGAATTATCCAAGACAGATGCTACTGTGAAGAACAGCTTGATACTCAATACAATAGATGCTGTAAAGTTTAATATGGTAAGAGTGTAACAGTGTCAAGATCAAAAGTACTTAAGAATCTTGTCCATCTTAATTAAGCCTATGTAGAAGGCAATACTTGACAGAAGATCTCCTGGAGTTTTTGGGGTGAAGGGCAAAACTGCTTTGCTCTATTACTATTCCTGTTTGTGCAGGTCAGGATTTGTAAATGACTGGTTTCATCAGCAGTGCCCAGCTTGAAACACATTGGGAAGTGCCTTATTTTCAGCACATGCTGGGCATTCATCCTGCTAAAACCAGACTTTATCCATGCTTGACCTAAAAGGCAAGTTTTATTCATATGTTAGAGAAACTCTGAGATGGAGGTATTCTGATCACATGACTGATACAATTATAGAGGAAGTTACCTGATGGAAAGTCTGATCCTGTGTTATAGGCCTGTCTTTCCCATCTAGGATGTCCTGGGTACTGGTCAGATGCACCCCACGTAAGGTGTTTGAGATGAGCCTAGTTGTATGACATATGCATAGTTGTGCTGTGTAACGTATGATTAATAGGTAAAAACCACTTAGCTAGAGCAGTACAGTGGCTTTTAGGAGTTCTTTCAAGTTGGCACCAAGACCTTTGTCTTCTCAGTACCCAATGAGTGGATGCACATGAGATATTACTATAAATTTTGGTAATTCCTTAGTGTCATCTGACTTAGCCATCGTAAAGGTAACTAACTGTCTGGTCCAAGCTGTGAAGGGTGACTTTCTACTAAAAGACAGAGAAAAAGGAATACTTCATTGTCCCCTTTTTAGGTAGCTATTTTAGGTTGAGGAGTTGTCCTTTAGTGCTGGAGCTCTTTCACTGATGCTTGCAGTGGAAGCCAAAGTAACTACCAGTGGTCTAGGAGGATCTGATGCCTGCATCAAAAAGATTCATTAATTCCTACCATTTTAGGTGGAAAAAGTTAAATGGGAGTTTTTAAAGTGTCCAAAATTTAGTTTATCTCGTTATAGCTTGGAGACTTCTTTGTGCACAGTGGTATAAAAAATGGACTAAATAGGTTTCTTCTTACTATGATGAAATACTATTGAATAAAGATCAAAAAATGTGTTCATAATGTTTACTTTGATCAGGATGCATGTATCTTGTGTCCATGTTATTTTGTCTTTGTTCATACTTGTAGCTGGTATGTTCTCCAAGTAGTGTTCAGGCACAGCATCTCATATGATTTTAGTTGTGCAAACCTGAATAAATTTCTTTGTCTCCTAAGGAACATACAAAACACAAACTGCATGGTGACATAACGTTACTAAGAGGTTTCTGTTAAGTAACTTCCAGTGCCCTGCTGTTTATATGATTACTTAATGGGATCCAGAGAGAGCAGCCATTAAGTATTTTTTTCTTAAGGTCTTGGAAGCAGGATTCCTACTGGTGCACTAAAACAGATTTCTGAAAACTATTCTCTGCAGAAATCTCTTGCTCATGCTTCTTCTATTTCTCTGACTACATATGGTACTGTGAATACTGCATATTTAAGTAATGGTGTTACTACTTCAGCTGTGTTGAGCATGCACACATAACTATATAGGATCTATATACAGTATATGTTGGTATTGCACAACTTGCATATGCCTGCCCAGTAGTAGTGCTTTTAGCTTGACATGTGGGGGTTTTTTTGTTTGTTTTGGTTTGGGGCTTTTTATTTGCTTTTGGGTTTTTTTTCTGTCCTTCTTTCTGGCCCTGGGCATGTCTTTGCTATTCTTAGGAGCCCATGCCTTCCCTCATGTTCTGTCATTCCAGATTTGTGGGAGATGCTAAATAAGTGTCCTTTAGCCAGGATACTTCAGGAGTGTCCTTGAAGTATTGCCTTGGGTAGCCACAGTTTGAGCATTCAAGTATTGTGGAAGCAAACAGGCTCTTCAATTCATTAGAGCTGAGCCTTTGATTATAAAATTTTTATAGATGTACAGACTCGAGGGGGAGTATGGAAATGTATGTAAATATGTGAGTAAATAACAAATATTTTGTGTCCTTAAGGATAGTGTGATCATGTCCAATTGTTGTTTGTAATTACCTGTATTGTCTGTCCATAAGTTAAGTTAGAACAGAAAGGCTAACTAATGCTTTAGAACTGCTAACTTCATTTTTTCTGCAAATGTTCTTTTATTAAAAGACAGTAAAATGACATATGAAGAAGCTACAACAAAGCCTGCAAATTGATTATTGTAATGCTAGTGTCAGGCACCACAAAAATTAAGAAATCTGAACTTACTTCCTGCCACTTGCTATTTCTTTCCCAGATCTCCAAGCTCTTCTCTACATCAGCAAGTTCCAGACCCCTTTTTTTGACAGTTCTGTTGGTGGAGCTTTGGAGGAGGAGGGTCAGATCTTGGGCGTGAGGATACTATAAAATTCCAAGGAATAACTGCAATAAACTTTAATTCCCCACATGTTCCCCAAAGATAAGTCCTTGGACTTTTGTTCCTAGTGGTACCAAGTACACTCCAGAAAATAGTTCCAAATATTTATAAGTGTTAGCTTCCGACGTTAATATCTCATAATAATCAAGAAAAACAAGAGACCCCAAGAAGAACCCCACCAGACAGTTAAAAGTTTAAAAGTTTGTGTGGTTTTTTTTGTTTGTTTGGTTTTTTTTTGTTTTGTTATTTGTTTGATTTCTTTCTTGCCACTAACAGGGCCCTCATCCCTAACAACATAGGAAACTTAGCACAGGTACCGTAATTCCACATATAATGAGCTAGGCATCTCAGAACAAGTTTTCCAAAAGCTACAGTGGTAATTCTTAATGATGTAAAATGCTGTGAAGACTATTCTGTCTTTGTGCTACCACCTAGCTCCTATCTTTGAACTGCCTGCAAGTTCCCTCGATGAATTAGGGGTCAGGGCTGCTGAAATCTCTTCTGAAAATATGTCTGCATGTGTGATTTCCATAGATCCCTTTGTCTGCTTTCTTCTCCTTAAGGAAGGAAAAGATGGTGAATGTTCCTCACACAGTGATCTGTTCTTTCAAATTGGTCCTCTCTCAGGGCTTCAGAATGATACTTGGCTTTCCAGTCTTATTCCCAGGAAGGATTCTGTATTTTTTGTGTTTAAGACTAGATAAAATACATAAATGGTCTCTGTTTCTCTGGTTATTGATTTTAAAATGGGCGATAAATTCTTACCACTTTCCTAATCTGACCATATTTTTGAGTGAAATACTGCCTAAAGGTGAGCACTGTAGATGCTCAAAGCCTACTCCCAGCATATGCTCATGAGATAAGTAAAAACATGCTAAACGTAGGTGTCCCATGAGGGTAGGAATGCCAGAAGACAAACCTTGGCAAACAGAAGCAGTTTTGATGTAGTCAGAAATATTGATACCTATAGAGCTTAACTGATGGATGTAGATGTCAAACGCTTTGGTGAGGAGATTGGAAATTGTGTTCATGACCTGTTATCTGTGCAACATTAGATGTTCTTTGTGGCCTTAAGGATATTTTAATGAAGAAATCAAAAGACATTAGTCTAGAAGTGCAAGCAAGTAAAAAGGATCTGTTGTGCATGTTTGCTCCTGTAAAGCATAAATCTCAGTAGAGGTTAAGTATCTAAGACTTGGCAGTTTCAGCATGTAGACCAAAGAAGAGAGCTGTCAGAAACTTATTGAAGAAGGCTGAAGTAAATTGAACTGGGATTTAGGATGAACTTTTGAAACTGGAATGTGTATAAGAAAGGGTTGAGTTGAATATATTCCCTCTTCTCTTCAGAAAGAAGTGCATTACAGGTCTAAATTTATTTTAATAAAGCTTGGAAGCTTTATCCAGTGTAAATCTGTTCAATAGTATGCAAAAAAATAAAAAGGTGAATAAAACTGTGGATTATCATAATTTATTAGTCAGTAATTTTGGTGACATACATGGTTGTTGTGTTGCTTGTAATTTTGGAAGTTTGAGATCTTGCTTTTCTGTCTTGTTTTTGTGAGCTACTACTTAGATCCTACAGATTTAATGAATCTCTCTAAACCGTGCACTAAGAAGAAACCTTTCTAATGTGCCTGAGACTTATGTAATATGAAATAAGCCAAAAAATTGTTTAAATCAGTCAGATTAGAATGAAATTCACAAATTCAGCTTTATAAAAGCAGAACATATTATTGGTGTGTGAATAACTTTCAAAAAGGTTCGGTTTAACAAATACACGATTTTGATTTCCCACTTCAGTTTCTTGCTGTTACAAATATTCTCTGAGCAGTTTCTTTCCAGGAAAACTTCACAAAATTAGATGAATATAGCCAATAGAGTAAACATAGGTGTTTTCAAGGAGTCAGCAGTGGCTAATTGCTATAGTAGAATGGGAAACCTGAGGAACAAAAGCTTAAAATACAGGTATTCCAAAGTGGCATCTGAACCAACACTGAATCTGCTCACAACTATGAGAACGTGTGGGCCTTGAGACCAGGCTACAACAGATATACTACGGGTATGCAATGAGTGAGGAACTTATGTGGCAATCGAGAGCACAGCATTCCCAAAGTGTACAAGTCATCAGGGATGCAAAAGCTGCAGTGCTGTAAGCCTTCTTATGCAGAAATGTAGGTGAAGTGGTAAAGCTAGTACTGAAACAGGTTTTTGTTTGGTGTGTGGCTTAGGGTTTTTGTGGTTTTGTTTTTGTGGGTTGTTCTGTTGTTGTTTTCCCCCTGTGCATGTGTCTCCATTATGAAGGTTCTTGATATAGTCTTAAATTATGGGTTGGTTTTGTGATGTGGGAGTAATGTTATTGGGAATAAGTGTCTTAACTGACTAACCCAAGTAGTATTTGTAGTTTTGCTTGGACTTTGAATAGTTGAAAAGATTTTAGAAAAATTGTAACTCTTATAGCAAGCATAGAAATATACCTGTGTTCATGACACTGATTGGTGTGTTTAATCCTCGGTCGTTAATAATCTATTTCTTCTTGTTTCCAGAGGTTAGCTGTCTGTAGGAGCATGTGTTGAGCATGATGGAGAAAGCTGAGCTGTTTTTTTTTTTTTTCATTAATTCCTTAGCTGCTTTAAGAGTATTTATCAAAAGTATTTAAAAAATCATATATTAGAGCTAAAATGTGAAACTGACAGAAAACTTTACAAATTCCTTTAAATGTTTATTTGTGTTTTGATTTGGGGAGTAGAAACCCTATTATGAAGCCATGTAGTCATGATTCATGGAGTATATTGGTGAACCATTACAGCTACCATGCTGTAGCTCAGCTACCATGCTGTAGCTTGAATGTGAAGCATACGTAGAATACGATAATTTAGAAATGTGAGGGTAGAACCTATATTATATGCTTTTGCTAATCCAAAATCTGAGTGCAAGGAATAAAAATCAATTGATTTTTTTTTTCAGACTAGCCAGCTGCTGTTCTTGCCTACTGCTCTAGTGGCATATAACTCCAAGATATGTGACTGAAATAGGTCGCATAAGAGTTTCAGCTAAATAGAGTTCAATTAATAGGGGCCTCTGTGTGTGCTATTCACTCCCACAATTGCATATTGATCTGTTTGTGATTCTAATGCTCAGTAATAACTTCACACTTCTGTCATTGACACCTACACCCTGACAAACTCAGTTTTACATCTGGGCACATAAAAAAGGCTGCTACCTGATTCATTTTTCTTGATGTGATGTGTCCACATTCAATAACAACTTCAAAAAGCTTAATATATTGGTAGTGGCAGTTACTTTTTTAAGTAAAAGCTGTATCCAGTTGTTCTGATGGGATTGACATTGGGCTGTAGCTGCTTCTTAGCATTTATCAATTCAGAAGTTTTTGCTGTGATCTGTCAAAGAACAGAAGTTGAAGTAGTCCTTGTAATATTAATAAATTGTAATAATTTGGAAGTTTGCCTAATAAACGTGTCCAGCAAGGCTGAATTCAGTTACTTCTCTCCGTGAACTCAATGGCAAACAGTGGAAGATGCCCAGAGTCTGGGAGCTCTGTCCTCCTAAAATAGGTAATAGGCACTTTGTCATTCTGTTTTAATATTGGTTATCTTGGGATCTGGTGGTTAACTTTTCACAACTAGCTCATCATGACTAGTTGGCCCTGGGTATGGAAACTGCATTTCTCCTGAGTTTGTGCTTTCCCTGCAGCTGCTCAGACAGTGTGTGGAGAGAACCTGTCAGAATCATTAAGGTTGAAAAAGACCTTTAAAACCATCAAGTCTACCTGTCAACTCAACACCACCATGCCCACTAAACCATGTCACAAAGTGCCAGGTATACATGTTTTTTGAACACCTCCAGGGATGGTGACTCCACCGCTTCCCTGGAGAGCCTGTTCCGATGCTGTTTCAATGTCTGTTGTTCGTCTTCAGGTGATGGCGTCAATGCTGGTAGCAGATGAAATTCTTGGAGATGAGAAGTGTAGGGAAGAGGTGAAATGCCTGGTCAAAGGTGTTTCAACTTGGAGACAATGAATATGAGTCATGGAAATAGGAAGGAAGGGGGAATGGATCTGGCAGTGAGTGATGGAAAGGATGGATGCACTCGTCTGCTTTGTTTATTGCAGCTTCCTATTACTGCAGCAAATGAAGCTGGAATTCTATTGACAGTCTCCTTCACTGTATAACTCAAATTAATCCCCAGAGCATCCTGTGCACTAAATGAAGGAGGGTCATGTGGAGAAAAATAGTAGAGCCTTAAAAAACTAGACTGTTGCACTGTGGGGGCTGTATTTACTTTGCACTAGCATTCTTACCTCTGGCTTTCCTTAACTTTAGAGTATTTAGTAACCATAGCATTAGTTTAATCTTAAGTTTGGTGGAGAAGAGGGTTGTGATAAATATAGGCAAATGATATGCACAACTGTAGAGCATGCAGGAAGCATTCAACCTGCTATATTCCCTTGGAAGTACAGCTCTTCCTGACCTCATTGTGTCATTGATTTGAGGAGATAATTTCCCTACTACTTAATCATTTTTAATTTCGAAGTACTGTGAAAAGCGAAGACTCAGACAGAAATCTAGGAAAGGGGTTTCTTAGAGGAAACTGTGGAAGGGAGATACTAGCAAAATAGCTTTTACAGTTACCATGAAAGTCATTTATAAATCCTAGGACATCTCTTCACCAGTGTCATCTGTATTATGTAAATACCTGTTGCTTGCAGGTGTGTTGACCCAACTAGCAGTCAGAAAGTGACTGCTCTTTGTGAATTATTTAATAGTTGGATTACAAAAATTAATCATAAAAAGGACTGAAGCATTTTCTTGGAACACTTTTTGGATCTGGAGCTTTGTTTGCAGGTCTCTTAGTGCACCCTGGGACTGTAACTAATAGGTGCATGTGAAGAAAAACATTTCACTGGAGTTTTTTTCCACCCACATCTTTAGGGTTGCCAGAAATCATATCTGTCAGCTAAAATGATGTTAAAGTTCTACACTGCTCCAATCCAAACATGACAGAGAATAGGATTAGCAGAAGCTGTTCTAATGTGATAAAATAAATGAATAAAAATGAGTTGAAGAGGAAAGCATGATATTAGTGGAACATGACCCAATTATACATGTAAAAATATACTCAAAATAGGTCAAATACTTGACTAGATGCATTTACATACTGTTTTGAATATGGAGTCTCTGTGTAGCTGTAATAGTATTATGTAAGATTTTGATAACTGTGTATATGTATCTATAATGAACTGACATAAATATATGTAACTGAAGGGAAACACTACATTATCTTTTCTAGAAAATGAAACTGTACAAACCAGGACATCAGGTTCCTGCATCAATGCAGACCTCACTTCTCTGTTCCACAACTCTGATAATAATAAAATTTCTGTAGGTAATTTATATAAATTAAGAAAATTTGTTGAGCTTGAAATACCTGAGGTGCAACGGAAGCAAAAATTAAGTTAATTCTTCGAGTAATGAATTTTCCTGGAAACAAACTTTAATAGTGCTTCCAGATTAATAACAATATGAAAGGTAGGCAAAGCTTCCTTAACAGTAGTTGAATGTAACTCTTAACTTTTAAATTGTGTAATGAAATTTTTTATACTGAAGAAGGGTCAAATGAATCTGTTAGAGGCAACATGCACAGCTTACAATTTGAAGTTTTTCTCCAATTCTCCTGGCAATACTAAGGGGCTACAATCAGCTGCTGCTGTCTTTCTTTAGTGATAAAGGACATATGTGATGTGGATAGAAAAAAAGAGAAGTAATATTCAGATCAGATGTAGCTATTTATTTTTTTATTCTCTTAATTTTTTCAAAATGTCAATGACTCTTCTCTGTTTGTTGAATAGAAAACTCTGATTTTCATATCCTCTGTAAACACTTTCAGGGTGTTGCTTTAAAATCTGGGCTTATTTTCTTTGTTCTATAAATAAAAGTCTGAAGATCAGTGTCTTTAAAATAGCCATTGAACTTAAAGTCAGAATTAGTTGAATAAGCAAGTGACCTTTTAGTGTATTATGAAGGTAGTTGAAAATGGTGTTTAAATCCTGCTTTATCTCCGTTTAGCTAAAGGAAGCTCACAATTAGAGGCTGGGTTAACCCTTTCCTTAAGAAAGGTGAGAGCAAACAAGACAGCAATGAACACAAAAACAGCAGTAGGGAGAATGAAATTTATTCTCTCAATCTGCTAAAAACTGTGCAACATGAATTGCTCTTAAAGATAAGACTTTCAATGTAAAGAGGCTTTAAAATATTAGTAGATTCCTGTTTCCTGTACTGCACATTCTTTTTGAAACATTTAGAAGAAGAATTACTTTATTGTTTTTAGGATGATTATTTAGAATCAATAGCTTATGGCTAAGAAACCAGACATATTTAGAATAAGATTTTCATGGTTTTATTTTAACTTGGTGCCATTGGAAATACTTTACCAAATGGTACAAATCCATAGGAATTCATTGTCTTAACCACTTGAAACCCAAGTACTCATAGTAGTTGGTATTTTTGTATTGTGAATTTAGTCAACTGTAAATATAGCAGGCAGAGGTCACATGGTTTGATTGTAAATAGGCATCACACCAACTTGATGAGATGTATGTTTTAGAAGTGACTTCCTCCAGTTATACCAGGATTGGTAGGTATTTGTCTGATGGCAGAATGTCTCCCCATATGTAATAAACTGTATAGTATACTGTGTTTTTCTTGTGAAGTGGAGGAGACATCCCTCACCAGATTATGAGGAGTGCCAACCTACAGTAGCTGAGCTTGGACTGCTATTGAACCTTCTCTCTTCCCTTTCTTCCCTGACTGTGTGGTCCTGCCCCTTTGTATGCCATTTCTTGCTCTTGTATGACCAGATGGTAAGTCAGTTCAAGGAACAGAGCCAACCAGGAGAGGAAAAATAGCAATTATTTTGGCTGTCTCAGATCACTGAACTTGCTCATAACCTACTCATTTTAGCTTGAGTGCCAGTGGAAAGGAGGAAGTATGACTGCATGGCCAAGGGCAGATAGAAGAGCAGGATGCTGGAAGCCTTTTTTAAATGTTGCTGTACAGTAAGTAGTAACTTACTAGACCATTTGAGGGAGTAATAGCAGTCAGGATTGATTCTCCTTGTTATGTGGTTGGAGAGGGAAGGGAGGTGATTTTTCTTTTTTTTTTCTCCTTGTTGCAAGTCTGCATTTAGCTGTTCCTAATAGGGCAGAGTATGCTTTATTACTAAATCTGTCTGTGTCACTCTTGCTTGTCTTCCTTGATACTAACCCACAAACTCAACACGGTTGTCATCCTTCTATATCATTGCTTTCATGTTGCCTGTGCCCTGACCAAGTATGACCAGGACTTTCTTTGCAGTTGGACCTCTGTGATTTGGGTTTTTATTGTTTGGGATGCTTGGAAAAGTTGTTTCCCATGATCTTAATGACCCCATCTTTATGGGAATGCCATTATAGAGAAGAAACAAGATAACTGAGAAGCAGAGGGCACCAAATGTGAACCTGACCCAGGGATACATGGGAATGAATAATCCTAAATTACTCTTAAAACTTTTTTTGCCTTTGGATGGGGAGAATCTAGAAATTTTCTTTGCACTTAATGCGATGGACATTAAAAAGTCATTAGTTTGAAACCACTGAACTGGATCATCATACCTGCTGTTGCTTCACCTGGAGAAAACTGATTTAGAGATCTCTTGTCACAGATACCTGAAAATAACTGAGCATTCTTTATAATAATGCTCTGCATTTAAAATTTTCTTTGTTCTATATGACATCTGGGAGCCTAACAAACACTGAAGTCTAACACCCCAACTTCAAGTGGTGCACAACGCGTACAAGTGGTGTTCCCCAGGGCTCAGTACTGGGGCCACTTCTGCTTAATATTTTTGTCAATGATCTGAGTGAGGAGATAGAGTGCACCTCAGTTTGTTGTTTGTTTTTTTTTTTTAAGTTTGCAGGTGACACCAAGTTGGGTAGGCATGTTGCTTTTCTTTTAGGGGTAAGGGTCTTTACAGAGGAACCTGAATAGGCTGAGGCCAATTATATGGGGTTTAACAAGGCCAAGTGCTGGGTCTCAGCACCCCCATGCAAATGCTACAGGCTTGAAGCAGAGTTGAAGGAAAGCTGGCTGGCTTCAAGTTGTGTCAGCAAAGGTTTAGATTGGACATTAGGAAAATTCTTTACTGAAAGGGTTGTTTAAACATTGGAGCAGGCTGCCCAGGGAAGTTGTTGAGTCACAATGCCTGGAGGTATTTCATAGATGTGTAGATGCGCTGTTTAGGGGCGTGTTTAATGGTGGACTTTGAACTGCTAGGTTAATAGTTGGACTCAATAATCTTAAAGGTCTTTTCCAATTAAAAGAATTCTATGATTCTAAGGTATGATGTCTTTGCTTCATTCATGTCATGTGATGTCAACTCCTGTGAGAGTCACGTTCACTGATGTATCTGGTTCTGCACTCAAAATCTATTGCTACTTATTTAATACTAGTTTAACTGACTTTTTGAAGGCCATCTGCTGAATTCCTTGCAGGGCTGGGAAGAGACTCTGCATTTGGGTCCAGTTTCAATGACTTTCACCACTGAGATAAATAAGTGGAAAGCATTTAACATAAACCACACAAATAGTTATTGGAGCAAGCAAGTACTACTACCCTGGTTTAGATAGCTAATCTTAGAATGTGTCCTTTGTTTCCTATTTAGTGGTACCACACAGAGCTTTGTCAGTGATGAGTAACTCCTGTCTGGTAAAACTGGGGATGGGGTTCACATCTTCAGCTGCTGTTCTTCTGAAGCCAAAGTTTAACTAAGTGCCTAATAACTTCCCCCTTATGCACAGCTGTCTTCATGTCCATACTGAAATTAAAGTTAGATGCTTCACTATTCAACAAGATTAAAAAAAAAATAAATTCCCCAAATTACTGAATAAATTTTTTTGTGCAGTGATTTCTATATTTTTTTTTAGGTAGTTTTGAAATTTTAAAATCTGACAGAACTGAAGATGATTCCTGTGGCTTAGAATATTGTCTTCCAGTAATTTCTTAAGATAAGCTATATCTATTTCATCTAGGCAAGCACCTTGTCCTTCCTAAAATAAACTTTGATAATGTTACCTATCAAAAGCCCTGACAGAGGTACTGGCTGCCTGGCAGTGAAAGAACTAGGTCTGACAAAATGTTCTTATTTGCCTCTTATTTTTGTTCAAAAAAGGAGTACTTCTTCTAGTAAGACCTATTTGAAGTATGCCACAGTCTTGCTTATTTTTGTTACCTGGTTTGTCTTCTTGTTTTACTACAGCTGTAGGTACTGATTGAGGCTTAAAGAATCTGAAAGAGGAAAGCAGGAATGTGCCTTGAGAGCATGTGTGATGTGGGCTGTTCTGCCTGGGCCAGAGCTTGTCTGGTGGCTCCCGGGTGGGGATTAAAAACCCCAGTGGAGCCCTGAGAGGTGGCCACTGAGTAGTGTAGGGCTATTGGTTGGACTAGATGATCTTGAGGGTCCTTTCCAACTGTAATGATGGGGCTTGGGGCGGGAGGGGGGGAAGTGAGGAGGGGGATGTTTTTCTTCAGTGTGTTAAAACCCCTCTCGTGAGTGTTTTGATGCTGAGTGTTTTTTCTCCATCTATGGAGGAAAAAACAGGTAGAAAAAAAAGTTATATGGCTTTGAAAGCTAAAAAGCAACTGTGTGATGCCATGTAGGCTAGGGCATAAGAGAGAGAGTTGCAAACTGCTTGTGGTGTTTTGCTTTGTTTGTATGGCTTGTGGTGTTTTGTGGTTATTATAGTGCCTTTTATCTCATAGACCATTTGACTGAGTGCTCACATTGAGAGTGGTTCTTAATGGAAGACGGTGAATGTTTATCTTGCTCTGTTTGGACAGTGAGTCTCAGAAAATGGATGAGAACAATACACGAGTGGCAGTGATCGATTGAAGATTTAGGATCCTGCCTTATTTTTTATTTTTGGTAAACAAAATGTTGACATTATTGAAGTTTTCCTCCCTTAGACAAGGGAGGAAGCAGACACTGTAAATCCAAGCCGAAGCTTGGTTTGCACTAGTACAAGAACTCAGTTTTTCATGCAGGAGTGAGATGACTCTGAGGTACGGGTCAGGACAGACAACTCCTCATCAGATCAGCTGACCTGTTCGTGAGTATCTCCATGTGAAGCTGATTCATCTTCACCTTGAAGATGAAATGTGTAAAGCTAACAGAAAAATTGTCATCAAAGTACTGCTTAAATACTATTGCAAAGTTGTATGCCTTGAGCTTAGTGATTTATTTTAAAGTACTTTTAAAAAAATCATTAATGTTTTAAAATTGATAATAGGACTTCAAGAGTAGGTTAGTATGCAGAGATTAAAACTATAAAACTCTCTGTCTATAGCCTGTTATTCACAGACTCTCAGAATAGTAGGGGTTGGAAGGGATACCTAAGAATCATCTAGTCAACTCCACTGTCAAAACATGTTCACCTAGATAAAGTTGTACAGGATTGAATCCAGGCAAGTTTTAAAGGTCTCCAGAGAAGGAGAGTCCACAATCTCTCTGGACAGCCTGTTCTAGTGCTCTGTCACCCTGAAAGTAAGCTTTTCCTTATGTTTAGGTGGAACTTCCTGTGTTCTAATTTGTGTCCATTGCTCTTTGTTCTGTCACTGGGCATCACTGAAAAGAGACTGGCCCCATCCTCTTCACACCTGCCTTTTAAGTATTTATAAGCATTAATAAGATCCCCTCTGTCTTCTCCAGGGTAAAGAGCCCTAGGTCTCTCAGCCCCTCCTTGTAAGAGAGATGCTCCAGTCCCCTAAGTATCTTTGTAGCCATCTGCTGGACTTTCTCCAGGTGTTCCATCTCTTGAACTGGTGAGCTCTCAGAACTGGACACAGTACTCTAGATGTGGCCTCACTAGGGCAGAGTAGAGGAAGAGGAGAACAACCTTCGTTTACCTGCTGGTCACCCCAGGATATCGTTGGGCTTCGTGACTTCAGGTGCACACTACAAGCTCATGATGAATTTGTTCCCCAGGACTCTAGGCTCCTTCTCAGCAGAGCTGCTTTGCAGCAGATCAACCATTAACCTGGCCTGATGCATGAGGTTATTCCTCCCCAGGTGCAGGACTCCACTGTTGCCCCTGTATTACCAGTTGGGGCTTTTTATAAATGGAGGAATCAATGAAAACAGGGACCTTTATTGTTAAAGGTTAAAAGACAAAGAGCTTTCCTCAAAAGCCAACTTTGAATGAAGAAAATACTACAGAATTGCACAATGCTGTTACTGTATGAATCTTGAATGGATGAGCCCTGGAGGAGGTACCAGAAACCATGAAATCAAAGCTTCAACAAAAGAAAAATGGTAGACATGCCCTGCTCTTCAGACAGCAGTTGCCAGGCTCAAGGCAGCTGCTGTTCTTTGCAACACTGCTACCCCCTTTGTTCAAATATGATGACTGTTTGAAATACAAATGCAAAAAGATTATCAATACTGTGCCTACTCATAAGACTGTGGTTTCAGTCTCTCAGGTTTACAGTGCAGCCTTGAACAAAAGAATAGTTATAGTTTATTAGTTTATAAAGCCTCATTTGAGGCTGTACAGACTTTTGAACTAGACCTGACTGTTCAGGTTTTTTTAAGTTCATTTATTTCCATCACATCCACCTTTCATCCAAACATCCTCTGACAACTTTATTTCAGTTAGCACTCCATATTATGTTTTGGGATTCTGGCTTGCTGATGCATGTTTGGATTTACAAACTAATACTCTTATCTGTACTTTATTTCAGCACATTTAAAGCCTATGTCTCAACCAAAAAACCCCCACACCTTCTTTCCAATCAGTAAATGTCACTCATGTTGTGTCTGACATATCCTGCAGAAATCTGAGCTTCTTTTATAGGAAAGAACTCTAAGTACGTATATATTTTGTGTATACAGACATAAAATATGAATAAAATAACAATAAGGGAAACATATGTCATGACAGTCTCCTCTCAGGTAATCTCTGAGATGGTAATGCCATTGGTAAGAAGGAAGAGAACTGTGAAACTTTATTAGCAAGCACCTTGTAATTAAATTGTCTATCAGGAGTTGTCATAATCTTGATGATCACTCAAGCTTCAATTTAACAAAGAGCAAATTCCAAATAAAAATAATTTGTAATCACATTTTATGGAAGACTGATTTATCTGAGGGTAAATTGCTGAGGAAAAGTAATATTTTTTGTGGCTGTTCTTAAATTTGAGTTCTTGACATGATTTACAGAGTCAAAATAATTGTGTAACTTACAGGTTAAATATTAACATTTAGGAAAAATGAATGTGACTTTGATACAAAACTTATACACTTCTACTGCTGTGTTTAAATGAAGGAAATAAAATGATCAGAATAGGAATTAGTTTAGGCCATGTGTAAAATGATCAAAAGTGTATGCTTGTTTCTATAGGGGAAGTAACACATAGACTGTTATTTTATTTGTCAATGTCTTCACAGAGCTTTTCCTCTTTACCCAGGATAGCTGACATAGTTTAGGATTCATCTTTTATAATTTTAAGTTTCTTTTTGAAATGTTGCATTTTTAAAAAAACTTACTGACCAGAATAACTTTTTGACAGTATTGATTCATCTTGATTTTACTGCTAGGTAGGTGTTTGAAAATTACAAACAACTTGTTTAAACAAACAAGCAAACAGACAAAAAAACCAAACCACAAAACTCACCAACCACAAAAAAGTACCCTAACAACAAACAAAAACCAACCCAAGCAAAACCAACAAAACCCTACCACAATTGAACAAAAGAAAGCCCTTCAAAACTGCAGGGGCCAGCAGAATATTTATATCTGTGGATGATTAGCAATCAACTTGGAGAAGTAACAAATTCATCATGGAACTCATTTATTTGCAGGAGGGGAGGAAGCCCTGCCACAAAACACTTGATATGCACACACGACCATGTTACCCAAAATGTGTTAGTAGATATAAACATCTTTTTTAATCTTTCTGCCCAAGGCTGATTTTTGTTTGGAAAGCATAATGAATTAGCAGAATAAGTAAAACTTACAGTACAAAAAATGAAGCAATGCAGGATTCTAGATTGGTTCCAATTGTTCCGATTCAACATCAATAACCCAAATAGTATGTAATTCTTCTGAAGATGAAGTATACCCTCTGAACATCATAGCAGAATTATGCAATCAGGAAGACATTAAACTAGAGGTAATTCTTTTTTCTGTTCACTTGGGTTCAGAATGCTAATGCTTTGGGCATAAAAATGGAAGAAAGGAAAGGCAAACTGTGTTTCTGTCTTAAACTGATGCATTAGCGTGTAACCTGTATTTTCTTTTCCCCTCAGTCTTTTATATATACACTATTTCCTTGGCACTTCATGTAGTGCTTTTCAGGTTCAAAGCCCTTTACAGAAATTATTTTAATTAGTTTTCACATCTCCTCTGAGAGAGGTAAGTAAATATCATTATCCTCTTTTTTTTACAGGCAGGGACTTTCATCTGGAGAGGTTAAGTAACTTGCCCAAGGCCACAAGAGGGAATATTGTCATAGCTAGTCCTGGTAACTCAAGAGCTGTTACGTCTTCAGTCCTTTACTTTGTTTGCTAGATAACTAACTACTAACAATGCAAGTTGTCATCCGTTACAGAAATACGGATTTTATCTCTTTGGCTTTAGCAGTAGTTTAAGAAAGGAAGAAATGAGATTTTCTGTGGTCAGGTTATTGTATAGGAATAGAACCTCGTTTAACAGAAGTGTTAAATTACTTTCTTGCTGTGTCTGTAGTTAAGTAGAAAAGTAGTCAGTGTCTGGTATAGTTTTTGCATGGGATATTGCCTAGTCCACAGTCACTTTGTCAGTTCGGGTCATGTTATGCCTGCAGCTCTGGTTTATAGGAGATGCAGAAAATGCAGAGAATTTTCTAAGCCATGTGTTTGTTGGACTGCAGAAAAATATAAATACTGACAGCTTGTGCTTCCTAAGGGAACTCTTTTCTTATACACAGAAAATGCAGAAGCAGAGACAAGTGGGTTTGTATTTAAGAACTTTAAAATACCACACTACTTCTGTTGTTGTGGTTTGGAGGCTATTGTGTTGCATGTCTGCAAAGAGTTCTAGTTCTGTCTTTCTTTCTCGTCCTCAACTAGAGCATGTTTAAAGAACTGAGTTTGTTGGTTGAATTTTCTGTTTCTTGAACTTTGCAAGAAGGTTAGTCACAATGTGAAGAATTTAAGGGACTTGGAAGGCTAGTCAGTATTACATTTTCAAAAGGATAATGGATAGAAAAGAATGGGAAGGAACGTTGATACTTTAGAAATTTATTATGTCTCTACCAGCTATACCATAAAAAATGGAAATGTAGCCAAGATATATATTTTGTATATACTGTTACTACTACTACTGACCCTTACTCTCCAGAGGAGCCACTTGCTGTTAGACTGTGCTATCATTAGCACAGTGTAACAGTGCAGGATGCTGTGAAGCTGAAGTTACCAATAAATAGGGAAATGGGTGAACACTTGCAGGTGTCTAGTCAGAGAAAGAAGTGGTGAAGGACAAATGGGAAGGGGAAAGTCTTTTATCAGAAAGCTTCTCTGAGCAACAGTTGTAATGATTAAGATGAGAGCTGAAACGTAGGAGAGACCTCTTATTCTCTCACCAACACAGAGACAGCCCTTTTCTTTTCTAACTTGAGCTTGAATTACCATGAGATTTTTTTTTTGTAATCTTTTCCTTGTTTCAGAAGGAGAGACATTGAATGATTTACCCACATAGAGGTACTTGCTTCTCTCTGAGGTATCTTAGATGGTGTGAGATTTCTCTGGGGGCCTGTCAAGTGCTACACAAGAACCATCAGAAACCCACACCCCACTGCAGAGCTGGGTGGGCTTCAAGGATATGCTTGATTTACCCAAGGGTGTTTCAAATAGCACTACATGCCTTGCTGGTTGGAGACTTTCTGATTACATCTTCTAAGTCCTGTAAAACACTTAACAGATTATAAACCTTTCTCAGTTACCTTGCACAGATATTTATTACCAGAACGAGAGCATCAGAAAGTGGAGGGAGCCCAAGTAAGACAGTGACATAACATGCTTTATGAATCCAAGTGAAGGAAAAAATACTGAGTGTCTTGCCAGGAATTCTGGAAGCTATGTGCTCAGCATATGTGCAGCAAGAGAGATTTGGTCAGCTATCAACAGGGAAGCAAAATTAGTCATTGGTGGAAGTGTTAAGTATTTTTTCATGATAATAATTAAACTAACTAGAGTCTTGACAGATAGTTAGTAAAGCTTAAAAAATTAAATTGTCATTGTCTAGCATGCTATACCCCATTCCTTCCAAATACACATACTCCATTTTATACTGAACTATGGATTATTTTGTCTGTAAATTCAAACAATGTCTGTCTAGGAGGAATCAAATAACATACAATTGTTCATAATATGTATTATCAAAAACATTTTCTCCTGAACAGCATCTAGCTCTTTAGTTTTTGAACATATGCATTTGTTTGTGATTTGCAAAGATCTTATTATATTAGGTATACTGAAAACTTTGATCCTTTTAATTTTTTCATAGTACAAATACAATAAATGAGCAAGGATGATCTTAAACTATTTGTATAGGAATTAACTATACAAATTAATTATTAAAATTTTCCCATTTCCCAACTCTGAAGTCTTCCAGGTTTGCTTGCTTCTAAAACATAATCTAGACATTTTCCCTTAGTTTCAGTGTGACTGTTCATCTCGGATTAGGTGCAGGAAGACACAGTCCTCCTATCGCCTTACTTCAGAGGTAAAAATATCCAGGAATGATAGACCTGGCAAGCACTCCTTAAAGCCTTAAGAGCCAATCCAAATACTCATATAGAGGGTTTGAATCTTTCCCTTTTTTTTTGTTTTGTTTTGGTTTTTTTAGTGAGAAATGGATCAAACTTGAACTGAATAATTTCAGAGAGAAACCAAACCAACTGAAAAAGTCAGATATTATATAATATATACTAAACTTAAAAAAAAAAAATCATGTAGCAACAAAAGTGGGAGCTATGATTACTAGCTTTGGCAAGGAAATTGCTGTTGCCAGGAAGAGTCCAATTACTTGAACAGCCCTAATACATAAGCATAAATCTTCCTTTCCCCCTTTTTGTAATAGGATGGGGAAGTGAGATTTCAACTTGGAGATAGAGCATAAGTAATCTTTTAAGTGATATTCTTCAATTTGCTGGTAGAAAACCTTAATTTGGGGTGCATTATGAATGAAGTCTTACCTGCTGGAGGAATGATATGCTATGGTAATATTGAGTGATAATTACACTACTGATGACTTTACAGACTTTGCCATTTGATGTAGGCCTGGCTGGTAAAAAAACTACATCATGTAACACGCACTAAGTTATGGTTTTATATGTATAGGAAAAGGGGGAGACAGCTTTTGGTGTGCCTTGTTTTATAGCTTCTTGCTTCAACATAACAATTTTTACATGGCAGTGAATTTTTTAAAATATGATATACACAAGTTTAAATTAAGCTTCATTTATGTAGCTAAATGGTAACAAGAAGCAATTTTGAAAACCTGGTTATATGCTATCTTTGTAAGCTAAACTCAGTGTCTCTTAATAAAATGAGGATTTTTGTTTTTCTTTGCAAGTAAAACTGAGGGGTTTTTAGCAGAAAAGGAAGACATGGAGCAGCATACCACTTCATTTGAATAAAAGTGAAAATAGTCTTCAAACAGCTGGGTTTCAGACTTAAAGTACAGGTCACCTTTTACTGTGGTGGGTAAACCAGGTACTGTTTTGCAGACTAGGGATCCAAGCCTATGTTGATCTCGGGTGGTTCTCACAATTTAGCGCACACGTACCGGATAAAATTACAGAGAAGATTAATGTTAAAGCTGTGAAGTCAAGCACTAAAACCTAGGCAGTGTTGGCTATAATGTTGCCCAGGCAACTTTATTTCCATTGATTTTCTATGTTAGGATAGGGAACTTTCCCCATGATCATACAGGAATAGAAGAACCAAATTTTTGTTTCTTGATCACAGTCTCAAACCTCCAAAGATTATTCAGTCTTCTTGCAGTCCTCAGCGTTGTTTACTGCCCATCTCATTGTCCAGCTGAGACAGAGCACCAAAAGCTTAATATATAATTGAAGACCCAGAAGAAAGCTAAATTAAGATTGTGTCTTGTTCTATATGGTACCAGTAAAATGCAAAACACTATGAGGATCAGAAGAAATGGAGTTCCTGTTGTCGTTATTTTTATGCCAGCTTTCTCTAGCAAAAATAACAGGTCAGATTTAGGATCAGACACAGTTAGCAATTTTTAATAGCTTCAGCCTGACCAAATTTGCATGCATTTTCATGGGTCAGCGCTTTTGACACTTTTCCTCTATCCCCTCATATATTTAACAAAACAAGTGGACTGGAAAGAGCATGAGGAAGGTGGAAGAGGGAGATGAGAGAATGCTAGCACTTAGGAAATTGCATTTTTATTCTCATCTTAGTTTTTGAAAAAACAGTATTTCAATCTTTAAGCTTGTCATGTCTCTCCTACCCCTCCCCTCAAGACTGGCAGAGTACAAGATGAAGCATAGATTATTTTAGCCCCGTTGTTCAGACTCCCAAAGCTATAAGCAACTAATTTAAAAACATTAGTGAAGTATTATATGGGTGTTATGAGCTCTGTATTATCAGTGATAAAATAAGATTAACTATATTTTAATATGCCTAATCAGATGAAGAACTTTTTTCTTCAGGTATCTAACTGATCCCAAAAACTAGATACTGGTTGAAGAACCTCTTCTAAGAATGAATGTCAAAAGGAGGAGAACACCATAGATCCATTTAAGCCAATCCTAAAATAATATTGCTTAAGGAGAAGAAGGAAATTAAATGCCAGGAATGATTATTTTGGAAGTCATGGAAAGTTGTTTATGTGACCTTACAAGCCATTTAATAATGAATGAGACTGGAGAACAGTAAATGTGTTTATTGATTGAACATTAGTAATTTAGTTTCAACACACCGTGTTTAGAGTCTGATTCATGGTGCACTAAAGTGGAAACTTTTCAGTAATGTGTATGGAAGCATCTGTGATAGTTGAGGAATACTTAATTTTGGTGTAGCCATGGCAGTGTTATTTTGTAAAGGAGATAGATTGTTTTAACTCTGTTATGTGTCTTGTTGAGATGCAAAGGGGAGCATGGTTTTAGATAGCTGGTTCTCAGTCAGCTGCAAAATGCAGTTGAACTGTATAACACCAGATTAGTGAAACAGGAAATGCTGAAGACTTATGAAGAGACAGTGCCAGGACCATTGATACTGACAAGTGCTCTCTCTTTGTTTCTGGCCAATTTGCAAATCTATCTTGACAAAGAAGGGCATCGACCACAAGACTTGAAGGTCTAGAGCAGTTCTGTCAGGTTTGAAAAGGAGTCATGAAGGGAAAAAGAGATCAGAAAGAGGAACAGGGAACATTGGCAACTATTGACAAAAGTCAGGCCTTGCTTTGGCATCTTAATGGGATGGAGAATACACAAAGAAAAATACAGAAATGCACTGTTTAAAAAACCCAAAGCTTCTCTACAAATTTGCTTTTGCTTCTAAGTAAAACTGTTTCTCTGGAGGAATGTTGATGATGATCTGAGAGCCAAGCTTTCGGTAAGAGACTAGCTGAACTGTTGGCTCCCACTTCACAGTGGTGAAAATACACAGGTCACTCTGCCTAGAGTATTTTTAAATTTGGAAACCTATGAAATTTCCTACTAAAACACAACCCAAACTCTTAAATTTCTCTGAAAGAGAAACAAAACAAAACCCCCAAACCAACCAACTAACTCACCAAACATACCAAAACAAAAAACAACAAATCCAAACAAAAAACATTGCTGGGGGAAGCAATACAGGTAGTTCCTACTGCTGTGGTAAGTCCTTGCTGTTCAAGGAGAATAAGCTTGGTCTAGTCTTTAAATTATTATGGCCAGGTAGACACAGTTAAGCTATTTTGATTGGATTTAGGACATAACCTCTCATCACAAGGTATCTGAACTTTGGAAAACCTGGTCTCAGTGTAAGAATTTCAGACATTAGTATGTTTTGGTTACATACAGAGCAGATGAAATTGGTTGTGGTGTGTAGCTGGTGCTTCAAAAAGCTGTTCTCAAAAACTATTTCTGGACAGCTTAATCCACCTGACTATGAAATGCAATAGCAGCTGTGATTTCTAATAATAATACCTTTTTTCTGTATATGGGAACACATTTGTGTTGACATTTAAGTATTGCTCAGCTAAGGTGTTTCAGAGCTTGAGGGAGAGGAAAAATTTATTTTCCTCAACACATGATTCTTTTTTCTGAGTGACTAGTTTCTACTGTAGGGCAGGGGAAAGGACTGAGCAGCAGAAGGGTCACTGAAGGCTGACCATTCCAGTGTAGCCTTCCTCTGGTGGCCATTTTCCATTTGAGTTTTGAAGGTGCTCTGTTCTTTTTTTCTTGCTAATTGACCCCAGTGCCTCATCAGGATCCAACTCTTTGATAACTCTTCCCACTGTCCAATGTCATTGTTTGAAAAGCTGGTGCCATCAGTCAGAGCACTTTATCCAGATACTGGATGCCATTGCCAAGAGAGGCTGGTGACTCCAGGCAAGGAGAGAAAATGCTGTAAGACCACAATAAATCTGCCCGCCACAGCACCTCTGGCCATCTCTCTGGCACAGTGCTCCATCATATCTTCAGGCTCCAGAAGGTATTTTGGAAGGCCCAAAAAGTGGCCTGGGACCTTTCTGCGCTTTTGTGACCTCACAGAAGTACTTCATTCAGAAGCACTCACCAAGATGACCTGCTAGATTTTTTTTTTCCCCCATCCCTTTTGTTTATGATCAATATTTGCCACAAAATTTGGACTCTGTAATTGATAGTGTTTACTGGTATCCAGTTTCCTCAATGGAATATAGTGCTTTTATGTGTTTTGATAAGAGATTTTTAACCTGGGTGTAATATACTTCACTCTGAGAATGCCATATTAAAATAGCCTCACTTATTAGCTGTGACATTTTAGGCTGACATGAAATATGATCAATAGGCTGTACACACTGGAAGGATGCCGCCTCACTGAACTACTCCTTAAGGAAGGAACAATAGCAAAATGACTTCATGTCATTTCTCTTAACATTTCTCTTACAGCTCAGAGTGAGTTACAAAGACTGATCATTACTGTGAGTTAATACACTTATAAGCCCTTTCTAAAGTTGAGACAACAGTTCACTGTGGCATCCTTTCATATTGATTATTTTTTTTAACAGAGGATGTTTTTCAAACTTACAGCAAGCAGGATGGATAAGGAATACTTGCTAGTTCCTCAGGTGCATATGGCTGGAAAATTTTTGTTTTCTCCTAGTGACAAAAGCTTCACAAAAGCTGATAAAACTGAGGCCTCATTCAGCTGAAATCATGGTAGTCTGAGGTTTGATGAACTTGTGTGGAGTTTGTTGGTGACCCTGACAGAATTTACACCCAGGTTATGCTTTCTGGAGAGCCATCAGCAACTGTGTTTCCACAGGCTTTTTTTTTTTTTCATGCTGCATTTGTTTGTTATCTATGTGGACTCTTACACAGTGTAATAAAAAAATACTGGGACACAAATCTCAATCTGTCAGTAAAAGGTTCAAGTTAATCCAGACCTGCCTTCCCTCACTGCAGCTGAGCTAGAGTTTCATGTGTTCCCAGCTGAATGGCAGAGATTTTCTAAGCCCAGAAGAGAATTTTGCAGTGGGAGCAGCTGTAAGCTTTGGCTTCTGGCATGTGTAACTAGCAGATATGTCACATGATGCAGACATCCTACATACACTCAGACTTGCTTCCTTCCCTGAGAGAGGTGAGCCTTTCAGTGGAGTCTCCCATCACCGTATAGGAAAGGGGGAAGGTTCATGAGAGGATGTGTGTGCTTTTCTGTGAGCAAAATCTGGAAGAAGTGGCTGGGTAGGGTTAGTGTAAAAACAAACAAAAAAGAACAACAAAAAGCTGTATTGACTTTTAAAAAAATTAAATATCCCACTTCCATCTCAAGTATTTTCACTGTCTTGTAACTCTTTAATTTCCTAGCAGACAGTGACAGTAACAAATAGCAGTTGCCAGCCTGTTCATTTTCAAATGCGTTCAAGTAAAATTTATAGATCTGAATTAAGATGTCTTGTAAAGCTTTGAGGTTTTGACAGTTTAATGTTGAGAGGAGTAAGTAGACAGTCTCGGGAAACTTGAGTGCTTTTTGGAAAATAGTAGCTCTGCTGTTTTTACAGATGGATTCACCAAAGCTGTTCAGTAAAGTGGTGCTAAATTTCAAGGAGCAATGTGGCAATGTACATGGGAGAGATCTATATTGCTAATCTTCTACCATGTTCTCTCATTTAGAAGAAGCCATTAACTTTTTTTACTGTATAAAAGTGTGGAATAAACAGGTGAAGCCTAACAGTATGATATTTGTCTTTATTTGATCCCTGTTTTCTTCAGCTAATCTCCCTTCTTGACCTTGAAAGGAAAACAAAAAGCATGTTAAAGCTTTTAAATGATGTATACGCTATCAGTGTATGGAGAGGCCATCTTATAAATGCTACATTTGCAAATGTCCTTTTTTCAGTTAGCAAAATAAAGTCTGGAATGCTAAGAGCCTTGTGGAAAAACAAGTATTTTTCACCATAGGCTGGAAAGATAAACATAATAATTTCCTAAGTAAAACATATTTTGTGTAAAATTAGGCAAAATTGAGCCTCTGCCATGATTGCAGAGCAGACCCACTTATCATATTTTTCTTTCTCTGTACTGCTAATATTTTATCTCTGGGTATCAGCAGTATATGTATGATGATATAGAAACTTTGACAAAGTTCTCACATTTGATTCTTGTTCAAACTTTATATTCAGTAGTTTAATGTGAAAACTGTAGGAGAATGAGTCCAAGCTTGAGAAAAACCTGTGACCCTTGTTTCCAGCTGGCCTCATGCTGGCAAAGGCCTTATGATGCATAGATGAGAGGTCTAATTGACTTATACCAAGCTACATAATCATGTTGCAGGGTAGAAAATCCTATGAATCTTATTTGGATATCTTGAATTTTCCGAGTTGTGACAGGAAACAAACATGGGCTTCTCATTCTAGTCTGGGTCTCTTTGTAAATTGCACTGTGTTAAGAACCAGGAGGATTAATAGGACAAAGAGGGTCATGGCTTAAGGATTGTTTCCAGGTAGTTGGCGTGAGCTTTGTAAGAGTTAAATGGGGAGGTCAGGCCACTAGGTGTTCGTAAGGTACCCTGCTGTGTCTAGGTAGTTCAGCACATATGGCCTTCTCTCAGGAGCCCTGGGAACAGTGGGAAACCGTGGATGCCATATGTTCTGCTCTACCTAGTCGCTTGCAGGAAGTTCAGGAGGATGTGGCAGTTTTAACTTATAATTTCCTTTTATTGGTGCATGCCTCAACTTTAATGTCCTCATTTGCATAAGTTTAAATAACTATGTAAATTATAGCTTTGAAAGTGACATATGGTATTTTATGTGCACATCTATCCTCTAATGTATACTTAAGGAATGCAACACTTTGACTAATAGAGCCCAAATGCTGCACTAGAGACATGTTGCCTGCTTCTAGCATTCATACATTTTATGCCTAAGAGAAAAAAAACCAAACAAAAAGTTCTTTTATTCCAGGACAGTTACATTATGTAGGAGGCTGTTGAGTCTATCTGGAATTCAAACTGAACACAGTATAACATAGACAGTATGTCACTTCAGAGACTAATGGTTTTAAGAAGTTCAATTATTTAGATTTTTTCAAAGCCCAGGTGACACTAAAATTTCCAATGCCTGAACTTCTGAGAAGGTTATTGATGTAAAATAATTATTTTGGCATTCTTGACAAATCCTTAATTAGTCACCTCCTTTCTACACTAGTGAAATTACAGTAGAAACAAGTACTGATGCCCGCTATAATGCTGCATACAGTTTATACTTTGTAAAGACAAACTGTAGTAAGTAGATTCCATGATGCTTAGTTGATGCAGCCTCCTTTATTCTTTTTAAAATGACCATTTACTATTTAGGGTCCACAGAATAGTTTTGCTTGTTGAACAGGATACATTAACATATCCAGTTGCCCTTTTCTTTGTTACTCTCAACTAATCCTATGAATAGCTTACAAATAGGAAGCAAGTTACATTTTATATTGTGATATTATAACATTTTTTTTACACATTATGCTATTATTCAGTTTGCTGTTTTGTCTCCTAACAATGCAGGCAATCACAGGAATGATACAGAAAACTTTTATTACAATTAGTACCTTTGCTGGAGTCACAGTTCACAAAGTGTTGGTCTGTGCTATTGTTTATCCTGTATAGGCTGTGAGGCTCTTCAGGTTGAATCCTTTTACCATCCAGTCACTTGCAGAGCCATAAGATTTTTTTGGTGGGACCCTGCAGGACATACACAGTTAGTGTGTGGAAAATTCCCTAGGGACCTTCACAGGTTTGGCATACTGCATGCTAGGGAGTCTTGCAGTTTATCACCATTACTGCACCAACAATTCTTCTAGACCAATTGCATACCAATTCTCCACATATCCTTTGCAGCATATATGTGGGCATGCTCCTTTATCCTTTAGCTACTTGGAGATTAGGAGCTGGACATCTGTTTGTGAAATGCTTATAAGATTTCTATAAAATATTTATAAAATATATGAAAGAAGAAATGAAAGGTAGGCAGTGCTGGGTCTCTTTGTATAATGCAAAATTACACTGGAAATCTACCCCTCTTTCTTTACACTCCTCCTCCCTCTTCATCCAGCAGACTTGCTGTGTACTTCTGAGGTTCTTGGCTGGCCAGGAATTCTGTATTTCTGTAACCTCTGATTACATCTGGCTTGCTACTTAATTTCCTCTTGAAATCTTTCAGGAGATCAATGCAGATTGATATTTTCTCCTAAAACTTGTCTTTTTCTTTACTCAGCATATTTCTTAACTACAATAAAGATCCTTTTGTTTCTTCAGAGACATAAATGTCTGTTTGTTAGACACAGCTACAGTTTTCTGTATTGATTAAGCAGTTAACAATTCATCAACTCAGTGAGAGATAATCTCCCCATATCTCCTCTTTGAGACTTAGAGCAGGATTCCTGACAATTCATTGCAAGCAATAAGTGATGTTTCTGTTTGTCATCTCTTTCTCTGTCTTCCCTGTTGCCAGTGCTTAGATTGAGATTGTTATGGTACTGATGAAGAACTGGTTCATGCTTAATAAGTAAGTTTATAGGATGCAGTGATAAATGCATATAGTTTCTCATTGAGAGATGGTGTGATGGTAAATAACTCCTTTAGAGTGACACAGCATTTAGAATGACTGACATTCTACATCTTTATTTACAGGATACTGTGGCATTGGGATAAAGACAAAAAAGACAAGGAACAAGTGAAATGTCTTGTGTTCTTCCTTATATTAGCTATAATGTTGTTCACTAGGTGGGTCCAGAACTTGCTGCCTAAATATCTAGAATGGAAGAAATGCCTGCTTGTGGCTTCTCCTATGAATGAAAGTGACACTTTGACCATGGCTGATCTGCTCTTAAATTTCATCATAATCCTGGTAACAGGGAGGGATATGCAACAACCAGTAAATCAAAGAAAGGCTGTATTAAATGTTGCACTTAATCAACTTGTAAGATAAGAATTTTGTTTCAAGTACCTGTGGTTATTTAATTCAGTAAACATGGCTATGTTTTCATTCATCTAAATGAAAAGCTTTGAATAGCCTTTGAATTTCCCAGAATATGGGTGGCAATACAGTATTTTTATGTAATATTTAATCTGACCAGTAGTAGCTATAGTAGGCTGTGGCCCACTTTCTACACTATACTTTGATTGTGTTGTAAGAAGGGAACTAGGAAAAGAAGGGATGCATATTAAGTTTCACAGGATGAGTATTGACATGTTGCTTCATGTCAGCAAAGCAACTTGTGAGTATAAACATCAAGAATCATAACAGTAGCATTTTCTTCAAATTCAAACTATTGTAGCTGACAATAGAGATTGACCCAACCTCGTTTTAGTTTCCAAAGTCTGTCAAGTAATAACAGGAATATGTTTGCTGAAAAAATGAACAAGAATTGAAGTAGCCCCCAAGGATCCTCAGCTGGGTTTTTTTGTTTTGGCATTGTTTTGATTTTTCTGAAAGATGATGGCAGTCTAGTATGTTTAATTGAAGTGGAAGTGAGATGTCTTAGTTTGTCTGGGAATTTTTATACCCAGAAATGGCAAGGAACTAGAATTTTTCTTCCTAGAGACACTTCTGTTAATTGTTTCAAGTAAGAATCCATATGTAAGTGTTTAAAATCCAGATTATAGCAACAAATAACACATAATAAATTATTGTTGTTCTATTACATCTTTAGGTATTGCAGCATGATTTCTCATGTATATTCAATTCATATATAACTTTCTGATGATGTATAATAAAAGGAAACACTTAATGCTTGTTTTGTTCTAGTTTTATGATCTGTTAGTGTAGTAGGCTGGTACTCAGGAGACTTGAATTACAGCCCCAGCTCTACCTAGTGGCCTGTGCAGACCCTGGGCAAATTATTCACCATCTCCATTTGGGCTGTTGGTAAAGTAGTGCTCCTCTCCCTGGTAAAATGCTTTGAGATTGACTTCTAAGTGCCACTGGAGGGTGAGTTGCTGCTACTTATAAGCCAAGACACGTTCCTACATTTTAGGATTAGTAGATAGCGTGGCAAAGGGATTACCTCAGAAAGGTACCTATTTGGTTTTTACTTCTCTTTTGACTCCAATTTGTATTGAAATAAAATGTTACAGAGTCAGTGACATGACATTGACATTAAGGTGGACAAAGAAAGATTGGTAGTTAAAGCCTGTACTCATTTAAATTACAGTTACAGTGGTGTATTGCTCTGTGTCACGTGTTATCACCGTCATTCTTTCTCTGTTCTTGCCCTCCATTAAATGAGCATTTACTTTTCTTGTAGCATTAGTAAGAGGGAGGGAGCAAAATGGCTCAGATTTGCTTTCATTACCATTAATAACAATATTCCTTTGATGAGGATTGAAGTGATCATTAGCCAGTTAGGTGAGGAAACAGAGATGTTTCTTCACCCTACCTTGATGGACACAGTCTGTTTCTACTGTGATTGCCTACAGATGGGAATGCCAGCTGCCATAGGTGGAAGTACAGGTAGTATAGAACTACTTAAGGACCTCTTTGGAACATAAGTAGCTGGGATATTGATGGACAGATGCTTTTTCATCCTGCTGATGCAGTGGATACCCACATTGGTTCCTTGCATGGTACATATGGTGTACCTGGGCAGATTTTACCTAGGTTGTAGCCACTACATTGCAGTGTAGCCTGTTCTTTATTAATTTCAGTACGTTTTACAGTTGTTTAAAATGTGCAGAACACACTTTGATTAGAAACAAGCTTGATTAGCTCTGCTCATTATGAAGCAATCAAATGCTTTTAATTACTTCCATGACTATATGTTTGTTTGGTAATAATTCTTTCAAGCTGAGGCTTTTAATTGCTTCTTTAGTGGTTCATTTCACTAGAAATGTCAGTTGTATGAATCTCTCCACTTCCCAATCTCCTTCTGCTTGTATGTAAATTTCTGAAGTGTGCCTTCACTGTAACTTGTATGCCTAAATCAATATTTTTTTAATAGCACCAGCTTCTCCTTTTATCTTTTCTTGGCAATGATTATAGAAGTATGCACTGTAAAAACCATCTGCAAGACTGCAGCTAACTTATTTGTGTCACCTGTCCACTGAAGGTCCCTTGTCTAGCATATGTTGCTGGCAAAGCTCCGTCTCATGTTTTCCTTTCTGTCCTCCTGGGAAAACTCCCCTATGGAGCAACCCTCCTTTCTACTTTGGAAACCCAATGACTTGCTTGTGAACATTACAGTTTAACCAGTATTGCTAGGGAGGAAAAACAGAACAATACCAAACAACAACAACAAAACCTCACACAAAAGCCAAATCAAACAAACAAAACCAACAACAAACCCCAAACCAAAACAAACAACAATAAAATCCCAACAAACCAAAACAACCTCCAAAAAACCCCAAACCACCACACAATCAACATCTGCCAGTAAGCTCTGCAATTTAACAGATGATGTGAGACTACAAGTTTAGCTTCCTATTACTCTAGCCTTGAAGTTAACGCAAAAGGTGCCACCAGGAAATGAGAACCTGACTGGCCAATTCCCACTGTAGTGCTCAGTAAAGATCACTTATCATGTCACTGTTTTGAAGGGACTGAGAAAATGAGTTCACCCAACTGAAAACTGCAAAACAGTTCTAACATCTCCAGTTTGTTGAATAGCCTTTCCATGAGGCAGGCATGTAAGGATCAAAATTGCTCCAAGTCGTGGAGTTCGATACCTCAGAAAGGGAAATTTTAATCCCTCTATGTTGGGCATAGCTGTATCTTGAACCAGCTGTGTGTAGTAAGAAGTATTAACTATAAAAGCCTCCCTGGTTTTTTTTTTTTAGAAGAAATGTACCAAAAATAAGTGTTTCTTTTTTTCACACAAGAGTCCAGTCTGCTTTGGATAGCCTCGTTTTTTACCACAGGTACCCTCTGTACGTAGGCATAAATTCATCTGCCTTCTCATTCTCATGCATCTTAAATAGCTAGGTATGAACTGGGTTGATGTGTCGCTCCATCCTAGGTGCACTGTTCATGGTCACCTTTCTGTGTAGAGGGCCTTGATCTGCTTTATCCATCCTATATATTTGAACATGGTCAGTAAGATGCAGCCATATTCTGTCTGTTCCAGCAACAGCAGAGTATTCCCATTCTCTCTGGTTTCCCTGAGGTGCACATGTACAGACATTATGCTTAACAGCAGCATGTTTTACTCTGATTTTTTAAGTAATAAAATGTACTTTTGTGTTTTCTTTTAGATACTTGACTAAAAACTTAAAAATAGATATATCTATTTAGAAGATTTCAAATATTAGTGCAAAGTCTTTCAGACTTAACCTTGGTCCCCTTTCAGGTTTCAGCTGTCAAGATTTAATGGAATCTGCAGCGATCAGAATTAGTCTAATGCATTCATAGTTTCCGTTATTCTCTGTAGATGTAGAAATTTCTAGTGGAATTTCTCTTTGAGCTTGTTTTAGTCTACTGGTGGAGTGACAAGTAATATTTAATTTCTTTAAATTAGGTCTATAACTACCAGTGTTTGCTTAAAATGGGTCCAGATTAGTTAGTAGGGTTTATTTTAAGTTACTCAGTCTCATCTGGAACTAATTCTGACCATGGTACAGGAAAATTTTTGCTGTCAGTTGGTTGCACGCTGATCCCATTTTGGATGTAACAGCACGAATGCCAGGAGAAGGACCATTAAGTGTTCCCTCTGCTGTCATCAGGGACATACAGAAAACCACCCATAGCTAATGTTAAGGAGGCAGGGGGAGATAAACTTTCATTCCTATAACAGTACACACTGTGTGAAAATTCTGAATAGAAAGATACAAGCAAAAACCACAAAAGCTACAAAATCTGATTAATATAAGTGTAACAAGGAAATCTGAGGTAGCTAATACATTCATTTTCAAGTTTTGTTGCAAAGGCAGTCAAGCTAAGAGTTTGAGGAGACAGACTAAGTTATAGAAGTATAAAGTACAATAGAAATAAGATTATCTTGGTAGTATCTCTCCCCCTTGCAAGGCATAACACTAGTATAGGTTAGTAATTGAATAAAAAAATCAGTTGCACAGTTTAGGTGTCCAGTTTTTGTCATGAAAAGCATGTATGTGTAATACATAGGATAGCATCACACTGTTGTGCTTAATCAAATTCCCCAAAAAGTGTGATTAGTTCCAGAATACTTGAGATTACTTTTTATTGTCATTTTTTGGCAAGAGCTTTGGTCCGCTGTAACAGTTGTAGCATAAGAAATATGTAGAGTGATGGTGTCAAACATGAGTGCTGGAGTAGAAGGGAATAGGAGCAAAGCAGCAAGAAATATGCCTGTGTAGTGAAAGGATGAAAAGAGAAAACAGGGATGGTTAAGAAGAATTGGTGGGATACTGTTAAGGATCAACACACTCAAATCAAAAGAGAGCAGTGAGTTAATTTCTTCAAGATTGGACAAAAATTAAATGCAAAATTGCCCTAAAAAACACTAATAAGCAGACACTGTAGCATTTTTTTGTGTGAGAAGATTGCTTTTTACAGATTTCTTAGATAACATAGACATTTGTTGGACTTTGCAGAACTTTTCTACTTTGATTTTTCCAGTTAGACATGACATTTTGTTTTGGTAGAGGGCAAGAATAGTGAATGTATTTGGTTTATGAAAATTTATTGGCATGGAGGAAATAAAGACAAAATAGTGCCTCTCATGGCCATATGTAAGGACTTTCAGTGCTCTTATAGCTAATTGAGTCTAAGCTCATTGATGCAAGGAGACTTACAGCTTCCTTGAGACTGAGAGACATGGAGCGAGTATTAATGGTGGATAAGTGCTCTCCTAACTGTGCCTTGCTAGCTGTGTCAGGGATGGTGTTGGGAGTGAGAGGAAAAAGAAGAAGGCAGGTAAAATGCTGGCAGCAGCAAAACTGGCAATGAACACAAGGTATTAAATCATTACTGGGACTTGGAATATGATTAGGGAAAGTTAATGGAAAACTAAGCCACTGTGCCAAATGACTGTTGCTGGGTTAAAGGAGGCTAATTTGCAACACTGTAATGAAATTAGGCATGCTGCCTTCGTTTCTGACACTGAACAGTGTAAAAAACCCCCAAAAACCATTGCATGTGTAGTGCATTTGTGGGTCCTCAGCTTCTCTGCTGGATTTGAAACTTGAAGTGGTGCTGCCAGGCTTGAGTAACACTGGTTTGTGATGGGGTTTGGAAAGTAACTGGCTATAGACAGTTGTGTAACGGGCACTGAACCTACCAGCCAAGGACCAGTCTTAAAGTGAAGGAAATACAAAGACATTTTCTTGTGTGTTCTCTATCTTTTAAACAGAAATAATTTCCAAGATGTATCAACTTTTTTAGCACAATTCAGAGGGATGAACATTTCACAGTCTTCTTATGGAGGCGTAGACAGCAATTAACTGACCAGTAGAAAGTTTGTCCTACTGGGAAGTCTAAGTCTACATGGCTGTGATTTAGACCCACTGCTGGATGTTCTGTCCTGAGTGAAGGAGAAGACATTTTATCTCTCTCCCTTTTGAGGAAATGTTATAATCTTATTGCACCTAAGTCTTGCTCCTTTAAATGAGAGCTCCCTTATCAATAGCATTTCTTGAATTTTCTCAGAAGCAGAAGGGATGTTGAGTTTTGGGGTGGGGTTTTTGCTATCATCTGCAAAGAGTAGGTGAAATTCAGTTTATCTTTTGAATATCAGTAATTACAACAATCAGACTGTGACCTAGGATCTCTTTTTACAGTCAGAGGAGAAAAACATTCACTTCTGAAGTCACTTGCTCTTAACTTAGATACCTGAAAACTAAGCCAAAATACCCATTTTCTGAATTTATTTCTTTCTGACTGTAAAGGGACCCTGAAGTGTAGATGTTGGCATTGTTCATTTCCTGATTCCTGCTCTTTGCCACTTTTCAGTCCTATTTACAAAACCATGTATATATATATATATATTCTCTATATTTTATGTATATATTATATATAGTATTCATTAAATGAATACTATTTTATATTAATTTTCTAATTTATATAATATTCTTCATGTAAAAAGCAAAAGCAACAAAAGCCAGCCTTTTCAACATGGGTCACTGGACTGTCAAGAATTTAGTATTAATATATATGGTAATTTGTTGAACTACCATGCAAATACAATTAGTATTTTAGTTCATCATATGTATGTGTGTGTCCTGGTTTGAATTACAATAGAACTAATTCTGTTAGTGATTTTACTAACCTGACCCTTGACAATGTGTCTGTCAAGACTTATTGTAACTAAAATTAGGTAACAGTTAGTTACACAATTTTGTCTGGTTTTTTTGTCTTAGCCTGACATAGTATATAATCTTCCTCAGATTTAAAGCTGCTGCTTTTAACCTTAATTTTCCATCTTAATTAATAATGAAATGGCCTAAATGTTTAAAACTGGGTAAATATTTCATTAAACTTGAGTGGTTTTTCAGAGGGGTAACAGAGGTAAATGTCAAAGTAGGATAACTGTTTTGCATCTTCCCAAAAAGGCAAATCATTTGACCCAATGCACAGTTTCCCTGACAAGCAAGTAGTGTTTGTTCAAAACACTTCATCTTGGTAACATATGTGGATGCTCCTGGCTCGTGCTGTGTCAGATGACTTGTTTGCCTGCTGGGTTATACAGCAAATGGGTGTGAGTCTCAAGCTAGCAGACTCAAGCTAACAGATTTTGGGATGGCAGCTGTATATGAGGGCTGAGGAGAATATTTCAGCTAATGTTTGGTTATTTTAGCATATTTGATTAATAAACTCCAGAAAGCAGGCCTGAGTTTTGCATGGCAAGGAACTGTGGTTCTTGAAATGCAGGTGAGATTTATGCATATGTGTGGTAGGAGACATAGAGAACATGCTGCTGTTTTTTTCAGTCTCTGTACAAAATGGGTATCATAGCAAGAATGACAGCCAGACCAGATTATAGCTCAACAGGAACAGTGCCAGAAACTCAGTAAACTCCATGCAACTCTGTAATTTATCATACTTTTAGCCTTTTCAGGAGAGGCTCGTTAGTTCTAACTGTGTCCTTACCCTACAGGCTATTGCCTAGGCAACATTCCTACTCAGAAATTACCACAAAAAATTACTTTGTGTCGTGAGCATATCATTTTGCATAATTTTATTTATATTCTTACTCAGATAGAATGTGTGTTAGGCTTTATGTATATCACTCACACTGAGGGTGGCTTAGTATCATTTGGTTTAGAGTGCTGTCTCTCTCCTTTATTATATCAGCTAGTGTAAATGGAAGGAAAAAATTGTGCTTTTAGTCTCATACAGAGCCACTCGACTTTTTGGTAAATAGATAAAAATGATATTTCCTGTCTAAAGGTGAAGGGCCTGCCCCCTTTTGTTAATAAGGGAAAGGAGAGTGGGGAGGAGGGAGCAGAAGTCTGAACATCTGATGGGAATCCCTTCTACCCAGGGCAGCGGGGGAAGACAGCTCTCTGGCAGCTGCTCCAGCTGCCCCACAGGAACAGACTGCCCAGAGAGGTTGTGGAGTCTCCTTCTCTGGAGATATTCAAAACCCGTCTGGACGTGCTTCTGTGTGACCTGGTCTAGGGAATCCTGCTGCAGCAGGGGGTTTGGACTAGATGATCTTTCAAGGTCCCTTCCAACTCCTAACATTCTGTGATTCTTCCCAGTGCATCACCTGAGGATTTCCAGGGGATGCAGGATGACTTTCTAGGCAGAGGAGGCGTTTTCTGACCAGGGATTGGTCTGGTTGTGTCGCCTAGGGCCTCTAAGAGCACTGGTGTGCTGAGTTCCCATAATAGGGACCCTACCAGTACAAGGAGCTGGACTGGGCACCTCTCACGGTCGTACCTGTCCTGGGGGTACCATCCTGGCAGTGCTTAAGAATGCTGGAGGAGACTGTCACCTGGGACATCAACCACACTGTGCTAGACTAGGCATTTGCAATTACAGCCTTCTCACATGTAGTTACTCTAGAAATAGGTATTTAAGTACAGGTTTGCTATACCTAACATAATGCTAAATACTGGCAATTAGCATAACTGCTTTCTGTTTGTGGTATCTGGGGATACAGAATTCTATAGATAACTGACTTTTTTTGTAGGTACAAAATACTCCTTTTAACAGCCTCAAGCCTGTCTTGTCTCAGTGAAACGGGTTATTTAATTTATAATTCACTGCAATTATGGCAGCAATTGTGTATGTAACAATGTAAGATTCCTTCATTAAATTAAAAATGCATGTGGATTGAAGTCCTACAGTGAATTTTTATTGTGATTTAACTTGACATTTTGGTCATTTCACTATTCAATATTTTGCTTTCTACTTATGTATGTTTCATATACATAACTTTGACAATCTACTACTTTTAAATAAAATGAATTGGGAAAATGTTACATACTGTTCAAATAATTTTGCTTGATGACTAGGTTAAAACCTGAAGAAAATACAGTGGAAATGCTTAAATTCTCTTCAAAATCTGTCTGATACCTAACTTTACTGATTGTTTTGCACATTAAAACTAAAGCTATTATTAGATAATTTCTGGGGCAGTTTTCACATGGTTATCTGTCTTTTATTCTAGAAATACTTCACTGTAAAACACACTGTATAAAAAGCTTCTTTATAAACAAACCCAGAAGTATTAATTTTAAGCCCTCTTGAAGTAGTTAGCAAAAAAAACCCAGAAGGTTAAGTAGTGTCTTTCTGGTAAAAAATGGTATTCAAATGACCACTGTTTTCATCTTCCACATTAGTTTTTTAAAAGGGAGGATTATATGTCTGTCTTGGAAACTGAATAGTTGTATGAATGTTTCATTTCTTGAGCACTAGAGGTTTGGACTAAGATACCTCAAATTAACCAGTATGACCATATCCCTTATTCTGTCATGGAGCTCTGCTGACACAAGGGGTCTTTGCTGGAGCAAAGCACAAAAAGGCATGTTTCTTTCTTGTGAAGGAGTAAGCAATTTTTTTTGAAAAAACCTTAGGAATAGTTCTTAAAGTACTGAAACTCTCCTTGAAGTCTTGAAGGATCTTATATTTTAGTGTGCTCAACTGGTGGTACTTTAAAGAAGCAACACACCAATTTCCATTTAGAACCTATAGTTCTAGTTTGAACACTTTCATCTAATCTTGACTCTTCTCTCCCTCCTTTAAAAAAACAAACAACAAAACAAAGCCCAACAAAAAACACCCCAACCCAAAATTTAGAATACTGAGGAAATCAGATTTAATATATGCTTTTATTTAAAAACTCTGAAGTACTACAAGGTGTAATGAGATGAAGAAGTATCAGCCTAGATGTTTCATTTTAATTTGAATTATCCTAGTTTTGTGTCCATTCCTCAATACATGCTGTGCTGTTTATTTGTGATTTAAAAAACCCTGTATTTTTGCTTAGGTTGATGGATAGATCTACCTTAGGTACTACCTGTAATTTTATTAACTATATTCTGTTACCAAATGTTTTGGTACTTAAAGTAGCACAAAAATCACATAATAATAAAGTAACCCATGCTGCAAAATATGTAGACTTAAAAAAATATGCATTTCTATCTGTTTAGATTATGCTTTCATTAAAGTAACATCTATAGAAAATGTTTGGGTTTTCATGAGGTTAGCACCTATATTAAACAGCATGATGATAGAAATTCAGTTGCTTCTGGTGTAGAGTGAGAGTTCTCCCAGAAGAGTTGTGTTTAGTTTGGGATGTGGGGAGACCCCAATGTCCATTAGGAGCCACTTCTGGGTAGTGCCTCAAACAGCATTTGCCCAGGGAGCTGCATATTTGCAAGAGCAAGGGGAACAGCTGCTTGATTTGTGTGCTTTTGTAGCTCCCTTAACAAATGGCTGATTAGAAATTGAGCAAAAAACGGTATTCAGCACAAAACAGGAAGGTGTCTTGTGCTTCTGAAGTGTGCATGTGATATGGTGAGAGGAAAAGGAGATGCAGTATGAGGAAATACTATCTGCTTAAAGAGATTTGGCTTTTCAGAGCCATGGAAAATCAGCCTTGCTTATATCATGGAAATTAGGCACTGCAACCATCAGCAGTTTTGGTTTATTGGATTTTTTGGAAAAAAAAAGGGGGGGGGAGAAATCAAATCAAGATCTGTAATTGCATGGCTGAGGCAGTGTTTTAGATCCCATTGCTGTGAATTGCTGTAATTAATTTAAGTATTCTTTAAAAATGTTTAATTCCTTCTGTTACATGAAGATACATTTTGAGGTGAGCACCAGTAGTTCAACTTGGAGGTCTCTTCTGAGTTCTAGTGTAAACAATGCACATCAGATTAATTACTAGAGAGCTAACTTTGATCTTATGGGTTGTTTCCAAGCGTTGTCCTAAGTAGTTGTCAGTTCCAACTAAATTTCAGGGAAGTCGTGGTGGCAGATACCTCCAGTGGGTGGTGAACAGCAACCAGTTTGCATTTACAGGGAATAGGAAAGGATGAGGTCAGTGAAACAGCTGCATTTGGCTTCGGGCTCCTCCCTATTAATCCACTTGGGCAACTGATACGCCTTTTGGTAAGAGAAATAGCAGAAGATACATCCTTTTTGAACAGAGAGGTGTGAAGAAAAGCATCCTTGCATATTAATTACTAGGGGTTGTTATCATACATTATCTGGTCACCTTGTGCCATCACCTTTTCCTGTCAGTCTCCTGCAGAAATGGCAGCAATGCTTGCCTTTCTCATGGGAATGCTGGGATGACTATGTTAAAAAGATAATTCAGATTTGTTTAGAAATCTTTGGTGACCCTCAGGCCGCAGGCCTGCGACTAGTCAAAGAGAGATTGAAAACTGCTTCAATTACTGTCACTTGTGCTGTCATGCACAATCAGTGGGGCCCCATTTGTTTTAAGATGGAGCTACCTCTTGATGGGCAAGTAAACAGCACCTTTATAAATAAGGAATAAATTGTCAGCACCTGATACTAATTCAGAACTAGCATTATTTAAAAATACCTGGTGCTGTAATCGTGACTGAGCTGCTCAGACTACTTTTGTGGCATAAAAAGTATTGCAGGAAGTAGGGCAAGTATGGAGAATGGTTTTGCAGTCCCTTTCTCCTACCACCCCCTTCTGCATACAAGAAGTCCTTCCTGGAAAGCCAGACCTTGTTATGAGCACAGTCCAGGCTGTTTACAATGAGAGAACAACCTCGATTCAAACAGCTGTCAGGGAGCAGGTATTAATCATGCCAATATTCAGCAAGCCATGTCCGAGAGCTTTCTTGTTTCTTTGAGCTTAATATGGATAAATCCAGCAGAGAAAGAGAAATTGGAAAAGGTGGCTTCACTGATAAGAAAACCTACCATAAACTTTGAATTAGTGACAGTGTATACCAGATTTGCTTCTGGAGCGTTTCATTAGTATTGTGTACTGCCTCTACTGCATGTTGGCTTTCTGCTGACATGTCACCTGAGATAACAACATCATCTATTTAACAGGACCAGGAAAGAAACAAATTAGTTTCCCACCATCCCAAGGAAAATGTGAAGACTCAACACATTCAGAGTGTTTCCACACTGCCTGGAAATTGTTCTGTGTTTATGATTTACACATTTTTCTTAGTAATAAAAAAAAATAGAAATTTTACATTTTTTTCCCCCAAACCATATGACAGATTGGCTCAGGGAGATAAATCTCATTCAGGAGGTGAAGTGATGTGCAGTAACATTACGGCAGCAGCTGCTCTTTTTGTATAGTTTGCTACATAGACTGCTTTTGCAGAGCCTAAAAAGGACAAAACCAATTAGCTGATTAGAAAGTGCCAGAAATAAGAGAGACACTTAAGTGACAACAGAATTACATGCAGTTCTCCAGTCATTTTGCTCAGCAATACCAATCTAGGGATTTCTAGGGAAATCACTGAGCAGTGTATTGTGCCTGAGATTATATTTAGCCAACACTTTTTTTTCTAAGCTTATTTAAGAGATCTTGATGAAGCTGCAATCCTAAAGAAGTACAGATTCTACAGATGAAATGGCAGATTTTAATAAATGGAATAGCTGAGCACTGATCAAAGTCAATACTCAAGAGCTACATAAGAGAAGGCAAGCGCTAAAACTGAGCATTTTAATACTTTTAGAGAAACATGAAATAATTATTTCTTCAAGTAATATCTCATTTAAATGTAAATTTGGGGGTTCAGTTGTCAAAGTGATATTTTTAATCATTCCACATTTCTGAGATCTAGGATCAAAGTTATATATTGCACTTGCAAGCCTGCTGTTCAAGATGGCCGGTGATGAGATATGAATTACCTTAAAGATAGCATTGAAAGCAAATACTAAACAAAAAAAAATAATGAACAGAAAGTGGATTCAGGAGGGCTACATGTTTTAAAAATAAAGTTTGTACTTTTCAGCTATTAAATGAGCTCATGAAAACCATAATTTATCAGGTTCTGTCTAGACTGGTGGAGAAAAGCCCAGGGGTGGGAGAGAAATTGGGAACGATGGTAGGTTTTGTACTTAGATGGTGCAAAAGCAGAGCAGCAGTATCCCATGACACCACTTATGTCAGTGAGCATGGAGGAGACCGTATCTTGAGGAGGAGAAATGAAGCCAACTGAGAGTAAACAGAAGCATTTATATCTTTGCCTTCACAGGCAGCACGGTGACTGCAACGTAGCTGCTAATACATATCTTTGAACCCTGCTAGAGCAGAAAGTCTTTCATTAAACTTACAAAAGCTGTTAATAAAAGCTGATAGAAAGCTGGGAGGAGTTGCTGATATCCCAGATTGCTTTGCAGCCATCCAGAAGTATCTCAGTAGGCTGGAGAGAGCAGCAGAGGAACCTTATGAAATTCAACAAAGTCAGGGTGCTGCACCTCAGAAGGAATAACACTGTGTACCAGTACAGGCTGGGAGATGACCTGGTGGAAGTTAGCTCAGCATAGAAGGACCGGGGCATCCTGGTGGTCAACAAGTTGTCCATGAGCTAGCAGTGTGCCGCTGTGGCCAAGAAAGCCAGTGGTATCCTGGGCTATATTGCCACGAGAGTTGCCAGCAGGTCGAGGAAGGTGATCCTGCCCCTCTACTCTGCCCTGGTGAGGCCTCACCTGGAGTACTGTGTTCAGTTCTGGGCACCTCCGTACAAGAAAGACATGGAGCTCTTGGAGTAAGTCCAGCAGAGAGCTACAAAGATGATTAGGGGGCTAGAGTGAGGAAAGGCTGAGAGAGTTGGGCTTATTTAGCCCAGAGAAAAGGAGGCTGAAAGAGGACCTTATCTATTTAAGTATCTGAAGGGAGGGTGTCAAGAGGCTGGAACCAGGCTCTTCTTGATGTTGCCAAGCGATAGGATGTGGAGCAATGGGCACAAACTGCAACACAGAAGTTCCACCCCGCTCCTGTGAGGGTGACAACACTGGAACAGGTTGCCCAGAGAGGTTGTGGCGTGTCCTTCCCTAGAGATACTCAAAAACCGTCTGGATACAGTCCTAAGTAACATGTTCTAGGGGATCCTGCTAGAGCGGGGAGGTTGGACTAAATGACCTTTGGTGGCCCCTGCGAGCCTTAACCATTCTGTGATTCTGTGAAACTTGGCATACACATCGTAGACCTCCATGCACCTCCCTAGGATGGGTGTCTCTATAAGCAAAGTCCAAATGGGTTCTGCAAGGTTTGTGATAGAAGAGGATGAACAAGAGCAGGTTCTTGAGAGCGCATTGAGTTGAAGCCACTGATCTTTTACCCGTTAACATGTATAAGTCCTCTGTAACTTCACAGCAGCCAAGGAGTGTCGGAAAATAGCTGTCATTAATTATAGAGGCAGAAGTTTGAATACCTGTTTGTTTCAGGGCAGTATTGGAGACTGAGTATACTTGGGTGTAGTCAGTCAGGTAACTACTTTTTGAATGGGATTGTTTGTTTATAGTTATTTATTCTTTCTTTTGTATTTTTGTACAAATAGTGAATCTCTGATGTTGCCTTTAATGGTGCTTTTCCTCATTTACATTATGCTATGTTCAAAACAAGCTCTGCCTGTCACTGCTGGTAATGGTATGTTTTTTCACGATTTATTTGGGCTTTTATAGAGATGGTTTATTATGGATTTATTTAAAGTAAAATTTCAACAACTTATAAATAGAAGAAGCAACCATTGCAATAGGCAACTGAATCTAAGTTATGAAATTGTTTTGGTAAGTGTACAGTTGACATAAAAGAATGATGTCTAATGATAATGCATTAATCTGAAAAGTAGTTTTGGCAGCTGTTTGCAGCCCCTTCAGTCAGGTACCTGGAGCTGTGAGCAGCACAAGCTGGTAAATGCTCCAACAATATGGCAATACAAAACATACAGGATGGGAACGTGTACTGTTGTAATGGCCCAAACACTGAGCTGGGGACAATAAGCCAGCATGCTGCTCAGTCAACAGCTGTAATACTAACTTGGCTTTGAAAATTCCGTATCAAGCACCTCCTACAATGGCTTTTCTAGCCAGTTCTTTGCTCTTCATTTGGTTCAATAAAGAGTCCTGACCTTATCGTAAAACAAAGGGCTGCCAAAGTCTTGCTGACACTTATTTCTCCTTGCTTCTCAGTCATTTCTGTTCAAATGAAAAGGTTACTGCTCTTTAAATAGCCCTTTACAAGGGTCTGTGATAATTGAGCTGTCTAAATTCGTGTATCTAGTTAGACTGGACTCTTTCTTTACAAAAAATAAATACTTGACTTTTGTCAGTTCTTACCTCCTTAGGAATAAATCACATGTGTGAGCGTGTTCTGGAAAGTGGCTGCTAATGAAGGAGTGGCACAGATATGCAGTGGTGTCACAAAAGCCCTTTTTTCCCCCTTCATTAAGATTGTGTGCATCTTTTATACTGTGTCTAAATAGTTATCCAACTAACAAAGCAAAACAATTTTGCCTGAAAATTATTATGTCTTTAAACAAATAGGAATGTATGTAGGAGAAGGATAAGTTATAGATTTGTGATCTGAGAAATTGAATTCTTTGTGGTTGGTGCTGAGTGGTATTTTTCTTATGTATTTTGCTTTATTTAAGGCAGAGTTGATATTCAATTATATGAAAATGTCACTTGACAGTTCAGTAATGTAAAATGTAGTTGAAGTGGAAAGATCACAAATGTCTCAGGGGCATGTTATAGTGAATTCCTGAAAAAGTTAAGTAGATTGCTTTAATTGGCATTTTCAGTCTATGGAAAAACTGTGTATGATTCTGTAAACAGATATAGCTGCTCCTGAGAAAAACTAGTTGCTATTTAAGGAATTTTGGAAACATAAGATGGTAGGGAATCTTCAGCTGCCAACTCTAGCTCTCAAGTAGCGCTTTATAGTGGTCTGTCTTATAGGCTTGTAAAGCATGGTGCAGCTAGCTGTTAGTCTGGGGAGGAGATGGGAACTGCATCTACTTCTTCTGTTCCAGATTCTGATTGTTCTAATGTTTAGACTTCTTTATAATTTTTTTCATTGCAGCCTAACTTTATTCATGGCCATATTGTATTCATTCTTTCTTGTGCCAGCTGTGGCCCCTAGACTGAATAGGGTTGGGTTTTTTTCTTGTTCACTGTTCAGTTCCCTAGCATATTTTCCTCTTGGCTTTCATTTCAGCAGACCAAATATGCTTAAGCACTTTTAGTCTCTTTTTGTCAAATAGATTTTTCCATTTCTCTGATCTTTTTGGCACCTCTTTTCTGAACATCTTCCAATTTAAGCTTATCATTCTTTAACACGAGTGAACAGGATTCTATGGCATATTAGAGATGCCAGTGATTAGATTTCTGCCACATCTTGTACAATAGCACCAGTATTTTCTTCTCTCCTGAAAAATCTTATTTGGTGCAGCTTAGAGTTGCATTGTCCATGTAAAACTAACAACTCATTCTTAAATGCTATGACTGATACTTTTCCATCTCAGCCTTTTTCAACTCATGAACTCTTGGCTTATGGAAGACATCTTTTTGTTAGTCCTTAGGGACTTGCCAAATGTGTGATAGCTTTTTATTTTATATATATATATAGTTCATGTTCTCAAGGTCATCAAGTTATTTGCATGTGGTTATCCTAATGCTCTTCAGTATTGATTATCTCCCCCAAAATGAATCATCTTAAGTTTTCACTAGTATAGTACTGATACTTTGGACAAGGTCATTATGAAAATAACAAGATTTCTCCCAAGACTGATCATTGTGGAACTTTATTAATAGCTTTCCTCTAGCCTGAAACTTTTCAACACTAAGCAGTTTCATTTTCTCTTCAGTTAGTTCCTTATTGACCTAATATTTCTGATATTAATACTGATTTTCTGTAGACTGAGTAATGATTTCCCATGTGGCACCATATGAAGAATGATTTTCTGAACTTTAGACATGTGAGGCGTCTCACATTCTCAATATCTTATAAACCCCAGAACCTTAAGGAAAGTATTGAAATGAGGTAGTGTGATCTGCCTTCTCGTGCTCTCTTGACACCTGCGTGTCTTTAAATATACTTTTTCTGAAAGCTTCTGCTAAGACTGTGTGCATTATTGAAAAGTGTATTGAAATCAGGCTTACTGACCAACTGTTGCTCAGATTGCTTTTTTCTCTCCTACTTTGCTGCTGTTCTACTCTCTTCTATGCCTATAGGACAAGACAGCGGTCTTGCTACCTGAAATATCCTGTTCTTGTTCTTTCACAGTTTGCGTTGGAGGCTGGCCTGTCAACCTCATCTTAATCTTCTTGAACTTCTGTTCTATCTGAATTGTATAAGTAACATAACTAATATATTAAAGTTTTACTCCTGTTATCCATCTTCATTACCACGTTCAGTATTTTCAGCATAATCCTAAATTCTGTACCTTCTTTACTCCTTGTGATCCCTTTCTCATTTTTCTTGCCTGCATTTTATTTGTATAGGTGAAAACTCTTTCACTATTTGTAATTAAATGCAGAGGTTTTAGCTTCACTTCTTATCATCGTCTACTTTAATCACCATGGAAACAAGACTAATGTATTATATTGCTGATTCCACACCATGTATATGTATATATGTGTATACAAAGAAGAAAGCTTTTTTGAGTAATGAAATGTATTTCACTCAAACACAGACCCCTCTAGATTTTTGTCCTTATACCCATACACAAAACGTTGAAGTAACTTTTTACTTACAATACACTCTGTATGCATAGGATTAGGCAGATATTCTAAGGGCTAGCATAATTTATTTGCTTAGGTTTTAACCAAGACTAATAAGTACAAATAAAATGAAAGACTAGCTTTTAAACTTCCTGTTATGATCTGTGTTTAAAGAGGGCATTGGCTTCTCTTTTGATGGTTAAATCAAGTTAGCATTCAGATTAAGTGGGGTTTAGGAACACTGAAAGGAGGAAATGGAAGATGCCAGTCAGACGGTAGTTGGGAGACTGCTTCCCAAAGGCAAGTTGAATGTGTGAAATCAATAAGGAAGAAATGAAACACTCTGGAGTGAAAGCTTGTAAGTTGAACACAGAGAGTAGAAATTAATGTAAGACAAGAAGAAAGGAAAAGAAAACAATGATGGGGAAGGTCATTGCTAGGCAGGAACAGACAGTGCAGAGGAGGAGAGCCAGGTAGGTCATGGAGTTTAGGTGTTTCAATGGGGTAGAACTGATACCTCTGCTGTGAGAAGAAGGATGACTCAAATTACCCACATAAAGCATTGTGAAAAGTTAAGGGGAGAAAAGAAGAGGAAAAAGATTTTGAGCCTGAAGGAGAAAGGTGTATGTTCAGTGGAGGCAACCACAGCTTCAGTAATGCAGTGAAATCAAACAATACCAAACATCCTATATTTTGGGAAATGAGGATGAAAACTTTGAAATAGAAGCTTAACTCTTGTGCTCGTTGGAGTGATGAAGCCCAAGAAGCTCCCACCAACTTTTACTATGGAACTGCTCTAACACCTAGTGAAGAAATATGGGGTGTTCAGTGTATGTAATGACAAAGATGCAACTGGCATAGGAGTCCAGTTTAAGACAAGAGACAGCAGATGGATACAGCAGTGAAAGGGTGCACAAGTCCCAGTAAATCAATTTTAAAGAATACATAACTGTTAGGTCAGTTTTGATCATAGAAAGAATTAAACAGCTTATTTCTGCATTCCTTGTGCTTAGTAGGCTTTATCCAGATTGGTAGGACTACTGACTGCTTTAATATGTATTCTTTACAGACACTATGAGTTGAGGCTCTAAAATTAGTGATGGGAACCACTGTTCGTCTTTTTGAAATTTTGGTGGCCTCTGCACCATTGGGAGGATTCAGGAATCATGGCTCTATTCCTTGTAATTGTTGGGTTTCTTCTCAGCTATTTCTTCCTCAGAAGTTTAATTTGTAAGAAAAAATAACTAATGAAGACTGTGAAATAGTGTTACAGCCTCTGTTATTAGCAAACTTTCAATATTATTACGGGGATGTATTCTCTGTAAGTGATGTGTTGCTCTCATGGTTTTAAGTATTTAAAGATCCTTCTAAGGGTTAATGAAGCTCTAGAGAAGGAGAAACCTTTCACAACAAGTAAGTTCCCAAGGTTTATAACTCTATGGTTTTAAATGGGACTCTTCTGCAAATTTGTTCTCTCATAAATTAGTGGGGATAATAGATTTAGGTGAAAGGGGTGAAGATGCTCAGCTGAGTAGATTGTTAGCCGTGTCCATAGTTAAATCAGTGTTAAGGAATCATATAAATATTTAAGTGATTTGAAGGAACAGGATAAGAATTCTTTTATCTCAGTGGCATGCTAGTTTAATGAGTAATATTGAGAATGGTTGTAAAGAAACAGTACCTAATGAAATTATTTTTGCATAGCTTTAACAGTGTAATTAAAACAAATGCTATTTATGGAAAAAATGTTGTTAAAAGCCAATTACAATAGCTTATTTTATGATGTTCTTTCATTGAAAGATAGTAAAAACTGATCTTTAATTTTCCCATTTTCAACTAAAATGCTATTGAATTTTTGTACGTGTTCATTTTGCTCTTTTTCTCCTCCCATGTATATATTTCACCTTTAAATTTAGAGCCTTTTTTCCCCCCAAAGTAATGGGTCATATTTAATTACTATGAACAATTTGTTAGTCAGAGTAAAGCTTCCTTTGTTTTCAGTCATGGCCCTACAAAAGCTTCCAGTGTTACCTGCTACAAAAATCTTTTGTGGCAGTACACTGCCCTCTTCTCCAGCAAGAGCTCACTGGACGTCTGTGTCCTCTGCCATATAAATGAAAGTGGTGCATCCTACCTGAGATGATCAACTCTCATAATATTAGTTTCATTCTGATCATGGGTTTCAAAGAGTACACAAACCCATGGAGAAACAGGGATGGCTACAAGTATATCCAAGAAGGCAGATGGATCTTTAAGTTAAAAATTTGTATTTTCATGAGTTGGCAATGATGTATATTATAATAGCCATAACAGAAGAGTTCAATATTTTCAAATGGATGCATTTAAAAATAAACTCTACACAAACATGACATTGTGACTAGATAAAATGTAACTGTTATGCTTGTTTGTTTTTCTACTGCCTTGATAATTATTGTGGTGAGATGATCTCCTTATTTACTGGCATTCCATAGGATCACAACATAATTCACCTGAAATTACTGTCTGCAGTCTTTACAGGGTCTTGCTGCTTAGGTTGTTTGAATGCTAATGTAGGTCATAATTAATAGTGATTGTGCAAAACATAAAGCATTTTTATGATCTTCATAACTGACACCTAAATTCTCTACAAGAGACAGTCTGAAATAGTAGCAGAGCTTGGCCTTGCATCTCTTTGTTCTAGGCTTGTCCCATTTGATGCTCTAGAATGCATGCCTTAAAACAGCTTCCAAAGTGAGTTGTTTGGATGTGTCATTTCAACTGAATAGTTTAGCATGCTCCTGTACTACTTAAAAGAATAGGATACCAAAAGCAATTCAGAGTATCATACAGCAAAAATTGAAAGATTAGTCTTTTCTACCAACCTTCCAGAAAAGGTTTAATGTATCAACGAATAGTGTTTATTGAAATAACATTTTGAGGAGTTAATTAAGAAAAAGCTGTATGTACATATTGAAGGACTTAGGTTTTGCTTCCTTTCAGGGTATAAAATAGTCTTTTTCTTAAACTTTTCCCAATACTAATGTTGAGTGCTTTTTTTTTGCCTCTGCAGTTCCTTATGTTTTGTCTTTACACCTTCATTCAGATCATACTCTATAGCCTGCATTCTCTGTTCTAATGTTCTTACTGAACTGTCTCTGCTGTGTAGGTATTCTAGTAGATTTTCCAACAGAAATGAAACTTCTACTTATATGTGGGAATATCCTAAAGTAACTGGGTACTGTGTCCTGAATCTTTGATGACAATGTGTCAGCAGAATGTTTAAACTCTTTGGTTTATTGCTATAGTGTTTTTCTTTCTTTGACTGCATATTTGAACGGTTCCCAGCACTCTTTAAGACTCTGATCTTAACTGAACCTCAGGATTCAGCTGAAAAAGGAATGAGTATTAATTACCCAGGGAAAATGTGGCAGAGAATGATGTGGGATCCTATAAATACACAAGATGAAGTAACCAATTCCCTTCTTCCAATTCACTTTCCTTCTCCTCCCAAAAATCAACCTACCAGCACTTAGGGGAACAGTTAAATTGTTTAGGTCCTTAATTTCTTAAATGAATATGTGAAACCAAGTGGCTAGCAAGTTCATTAGTGGTGTTTTATGTTAACAATGACATAGATCTACAATACAGTGACTGCAAAAAATATCTTCTATATGAAGTTCATTGGTAGCTCTTAAGAGTGAGCCAAAAGCTCACTTTTTCTCACAGAATCACACACAGATCACAGAATCATTACAGTTGGAAAGGACACTCAAGATCATCTAGTCCAACCGATAGCACTACACTACTCTTATCTCTAAATCATCCCCTGAAGAAACACACCCATCCTCTTCTTAAAAACCTCCAGGGATGGTGACTCCACCACCTCCCTGGGCAGCCTATTCTAATATCTCACCACTCTTTCAGTAAAGAAATTCTTCCTAATATCTAATCTAAACCTACCCTGGCTCAACTTAAGCCCATTCCCTCTAGTCCTGTCACTAGTCACAAGGGAGAAGAGGCCAACAGCCGCCTCCCTAGAATGGCCTTTCAAGTAGCTGAAGAGAGCGACAAGGTCTCCCCTCAGCCTCCTCTTCTCCAGGCTAAACAAGCCCAGCTCCCTAAGCCTCTCCTCATAAGGCCTGTTTTCCAGACCCCTGACTAGCTTAGTTGCCCTTCTCTGCACCCTCTCTAGTAGCCCAATGTCCTTCCTAAACTGCGGTGCCCAAAACTGCACACAGTACTCGAGGTGTGGCCTCACCACTGTCATGTACAGTGGCAAGATCACCTCCCTGCTCCTACTGGTCACACTATTGAAAGTGAGGGAAAACCTTGGTATATTATAGACATTGTATAGTAATATATTGTGTAAAGTGTATATATGCCAGGTAGAACAACCTTGCAATTGCAGAACCTGAAGATGGAGGCAATTCTGTTACTTGGGATGTTGTTTTTGTCAAAAGGTAGAGCTATTTTATACTGTGGTTTTAAGGTTTTTATGTTGCTTTGAATGTTACATTTTGATGGTTACCTTTTGGAAAAAGAGATTTCTGATTGATGTTATTAAGGATATTGTTAAGAAATACCTGGAGGTGACTAAAGCTAAAGGGAAGCACAGCAGGTTGTACTGAAGTGACTAAGCATAATAGGTGCCTGACTCTCATGAATGTTCATGGAAATAAGATGCTTACTCATTTAGAAGCTTTTATAAACTCTACTAGGTGCTTTTGTGTATCTTTAGACATCTAAATACCTTGTCCACTGGTATAAAAAAAGAAGTGCATGCAATGGCAACTTTTACAGGATGAAAGTCAGGTATGCTTTGACTCAAATCAATGGGCTCTGTTTAATTATGCATCCATCTGAAAATATTCAGCTGTAAGCTGCTTGGTTGCCAGCTGACCAAAAAAATTTTGACTGAAAAATTACATTCCAAGAAGACTAATAAATGTATTTTGAAGATGGAGTGACAAAAACTAAAATTACTTCCATATGACACAATGCTATTGGAGGTCTGATAAATCTGGATTAGTTTCATCTATAACAATGGCTGATAATAAATCTGTGCCCCAAAAATAGATAATTGTAATCACACAATGCAGAGCTCTTCAGTTTGGCATCAATTTCATAATACAATAAAACTTATCATTTGTAAGCTTGTCTGGTTTTCAGAAAAAGTCTGAGAACAATTTGATCTGTCCTGTTACATCAGACAATAAAGTGCAGGTGGTTTAAAAACAAAACAGTCAATTATGCAAAATTTTGCTTGAAGTACCTGATGATTCATCATCCGGTCTGTGCACACTGTCAGTTGTGCCTTTCTGAGCCGTAATTTATAGAATATCTAAATAGCCTGGACAGCATGTGTAACTGCTGAGAATGCTGTTGTATTATGAATTACTTCTGTTAGTTTTGGTTCAATATAGACTGACAACATTGCAGTGAGTCAGCCTTCTGTTTTGTTGAATGCAATGCTGTATACCATTTATGCTGGAAATTAAGTTTTGCCTCAGATATGACTTTCTTATAATATTCCTGAAGTAAGCTTGGAAATGATTGAGAATCAAATTTGTTTAGTCATCTTTCCACTTCTTTTTACATATGTATTATTACAAACTTTAGAAGTTGCATTTATATCCCTAAGGGCCGTAGTTAAGCATTTACCTGCATGGCTCCCATTCAAAACCAAAATTCTTCAGAAATACCAATAGAAAATATGACAGAGTAGTTCTTTAGTGGGCTGGGTGCTAGGTAGATTTTTTGGAGATATTGATGAAATGTAGAGTACAAGGAAGCTGAGAGATGTCAAATACACCCAGAATGAGATTTTCAAGAATGGGCATGCTTTGACAGTGTAAGAGACTGTTTGAATCCACTTTCTTATCAGCTATGGAAAACAGGTTTCCTAGCTGTGCCGATGACTGCATGTTAATGTCTCGAAGCTTGATTGATCATTGATTATCATTGTTGGAGAAGACAACCCCAGACCTCGAGGAGCCAGAGGCTAGGAAACTGCTGTGCAGGACAATGAGGCCTAGTTAAGACCTTGAGATAAGGCCCAGGTGTGTGGACGTCTCGTGAGGAATTTATTCATGAGAAAAGTCTGGAGGAACCTGCGGGAGATTCCCTATATCTTAAGGTATGTCCTGTACCTTTTCCTATAAAAACTTGAGGAAAAAGCCTCGTGGTTGTGAGTTGTGCAGGTGAGTTGTGAGTGGAGCTGTGAGTGGTGTGTATGAGAGAGAATGTGAGCGTGATCACCCACCAAGAAGCAGGGGGACTCAGGACCCTCAACACGTCGCTGGACCCGATGCATGGTGGTGTAACTATGCCCTCTTGCTCTCTGTTCTGTCTCTCTGCCTAATTTTCCCTCTTTTCCTCCGTCCTACTGTCCTATCTCTCTAACTCTTTTGTTTCAATAAACCCTAATTGATTTTCGGCATTTGACCTCGTTTGTGTCTTAATTTCACTCTGGGAAATAAACCTCGAATCTACCCCATGTCCATTAACCGGACCAGGACAGACAGGCTGTAAATTAGGAGAAGAAATTAAGAAAGTAGAAAGACCAAAACAAAACCAAAAAAAAGTAGAAGGTTGGTTATACAGTTATGGGCATGAGTTTATAGAGTTTATAACATACCACCTGGAGCAGAGACAGTTAAGTAATTTTTATTGTGCTGGAATTTGGAAAGTGGAACGTCAAGGGAATGGAAATGAGACTGGTGGCAGCAAAGCTAACATCTAGTTTGAGGACTGTGACCTCAATAGCTAAATCTAGACTGCATGACTAGTACTTTCATGGATCCTGTTTGGCTTTTCAGCAGTGTGCATGGAAACCAGGGTGGCAATAGTAAGAGAAAGAAAATGAGGAGAGATTGCGTGCAATTAGATCTCATCCAGGCAAACCAAGACACAAACTGTGATGACTATCTGTAATGGGTCTGGCTGGGATGAAACTAACTTTTTTTATCACAGCTTGCATAGTGCTGATTTAGATTAGCAACTAAACCAGTGCTGATAACCTACCAGTGTTTTAGCTGTTGCCGAACACTGCTTACACAGCGTCAAGGTCTTCTCTTGCTCAGATGGGGGTGGGCAAGGGGCTGGGAGGAGACACAGCCAGGACAGTTGACCCCAACCGAGCAGAGGGGTATTCCGTACCTTATAATGTCATGCTCAGCAATAAAAACTGGGGATAATCTTTACAAAGCAGTTGTCACCTGGAGGCTGTGTGAACACTGGGCTGCTAGTGGGAGGGAGACAGTGATTGCCTTTGATTGACTTGTGTACTCTTTCTCCCTCTTTTTTTTCCTTCACTTATTAAAGTCCCTTTATCTTGACCCATGAGTTTTTCTTACTTTTGTGCTTCATATTCTGTCCTCCATACAGGGAGGCAGAGTGAGTGATGAGCTGATGGATGCTTAGCTTTTGGGCAGGGTCGAACAACCACAGCATCTGAAACTTCAGAGTCCTTCTGAATACTTGATTGAAAATTTGAAAACAACAACAAAAAGAGAGTAATACTGATACAAATGTTGACCAATAAACTGATTATGAAATGGCCATTTGGATTTTTTTGGAGTTTTTGTGACATTGTTATTACTTCTCTGATAAGATCTTCTGTATCACTTAATGTTCTGTTGTGTGTTCTCAGAAAACATTGTTTTTATGACACGTGTAACTTCACACCTGATCACCTAATTCTGACAAACCTCAGGAAATCCTTGAAAAACTAAATAGACTTTTCATATGTTTTTGATGGATTTTCTTTTTTGTTGTTGGGGTTTTGGCTGGTTGGTTGGCTCTTTTTGAGTGGTATTTTTGAAGTAATGGTTTGACGCTTATGGAGCCATCAGTCATGACATCTTCCTCATCACGTGGGGACTCTATCAATGAGTATGAAATTACTTTTGGTACTCAAAGTAATCAAGAAATAGTAAATTACTATGTGTATCGTGTTCTATTTTGAGTCTTGAGGGAAATAAAACTATCTATGGTAAGGTCGTGTTGTCTTTCAGAATGTTTAGTCAAGATGAAAAATAAAAGACTACAAAACTGCATTTCAACTGCCCCCACAAAGAGGCCATACAGGCTAGTTTTCTCTCCTGTTAGGTGTTTGATAGGTATTCCTATACAATTAAGAAAGTAATACTTCCAAAGACAAATGAAATAATAAAAAATGGTAAGTTTACCACACCCTAGCTAGTCTGGAATTATGAACAGCATATTAATACATTAGTGTTCATCAATCTATATGCATGTAATATATATGAAAGTTAAAAATAAAATATGTAGATTAGAAAAATGTTGGCCAAGGGACAGTTAACTGAAATAATTGTAAAATCTCATGTGTGTTGTAATTTATATAACTCCTGTTGAAAACTGTGTTTCACTGTTGTGAGTTGGCTGTGATGTTCCCATGTTTTCCTGTTTCAGAATAAGTGCAACTGTAAAAATGAGTTATCTAATCTGTGTTGCCTGACTGGGCGATAGGAGCTCCAACCTTGAAATGCAAAGCACTCCCACTCTTAAAACAACTCTGATGTAACTTACTATCATTTGACTGCTATATGTGTGCACCTATTTGCTGCTTGAGTGTAGAGTTTTAGTGTATGTTCTGACAAGGAAGCTTCCTGTATAGTGGATGAAAAAGAAGTGATGGTGAACTTTTCATTTTTTCTAAGCGTGAGCACCAATTTTCAAGGGAGCTAATTAAAATCTTTACCCGATCCCTAGCTGTGAGAGAGCTCTGCCTGTATGCACGTGATAAATTCATGCCTTTCGAGATTTCTAAGTTGATTGTATATGATTTTTCTCCCCTGGTTTTATGACTGCAGCATTTTCTTTATCTTTGTAAGTCTTTGCTAGAAGAAATGGCAACCTTTCCTTTAAATGTTGGACTTGGGAAACAAGGGAATTTTTCTTTCTTTGTGTATGTGAGAAGAATGGTAACTCAACTCATCAAAGCTGTTTGTAGGGGAAAATGCTTCTTTACAACCTAATTGGCTAATAAACTGTTTTGAGGAGAGTCCAACCTGAGATAATGTACAGATTCTTGATACACTCTGAACTCCTATTGCCAGAACTTTGTGAATATCGTTATGTCTTCTTAAAAAGAACATGCTGAGTTTTCTAGGTACAGAGCGGCACATTGTACATCAGCTGGATGTCAGCAAAGAACATTAAACTCTTAATTTGGCATTACAAGTTGTCAGCTGGTCACATCAGTTGACTTTAATAATTGCTAATGGAGTGAATGCACAGAACCGGAAGACAGAACCTTAGAACTTGCCTTTTCTTTGTCAAGTTGTTAGCTGTATGTGTTTGACTTATTTTCACTTGTACCATGAAAAAAAAAAGTTTGTTTTCTTCTGCAGCGAGTTCTACACCATCAGATTAGTCTTGTGTTTTATGTCTTTCATAAATTGAAGGTCACACTCATAGCTTAAGCTTGAAATTATTCCTTACTAGCAACAACTTGATCAGAATGGAATTGGGTTGGTAAGAGAGGTCAGAATGAGAATTTGATAGGAGTTGGCACAATATAAGGAAATCATATAAAACTGATGTGTTCACTCTGTAGTGAACTATTGATTCTTACTTTTTATTGCATGCTTCAGCATTCATGTAAGGTAACAAAGATTATAGCAAAGCAAGAGATGTCTGTCACAGAAAAATTAATGTTAATGATCTGATACGTAGCTAAAGGAGAGCTACTAAGTAAAGTGTTACCTAAGTGAAGGGGAAATAGAAGGGTACTAGTTATATGGAATTGTTCACAAAGACCAATAAGATAGGGTAGTACTAGAAATACGTTTTTTGGCTTCTGTCCATTAAGTGACAAAATCAAGAGTGATACTTTTGCCAATGCAAAGCTAAATTATCTATTTGCATATAGTTATTGCATACTACTTCTGATTCGGAAATAGAGAAAGGGACCAGAATTTGGTTCCTTAAATATGTAAAACTTTAATAGACAAAGAGGAATTTCAGTTCAAATTCTCCTGGGGAAAAATATCCCCAAAGAGAATGTACAAGAATATCCTACCGAGAACAGACAGACTAGAAAATACAGATGAGATGAGCCTGAGTACTGATATGTGGGGACAGGCCCATTTTCTTGAATGGTGACAAGGTCTAAAACCCAGGTGTTTTATAAATATTTAGCTATGTGCTACCATATGGATACCTAAAATGATATACAGGGAAGGAATAAATTTGTCTCCATTGTAATTAGGAAATCCCATGGTTGACTGTACTGCACTTCATGTTTTACATTTACTATTCCAGGTAAGATGAAGTTTTGTTCCTCCTAGTTTTTAGGCCATCCTGTTGAATTCTGTATTTACACTTGTCTGCCTTATACTATTATGCTATGTAAGGATAGAAAATAAAAATAAAATTTATTATTAAGTATTTATTACTAAGGACTTGTACGCTAGGTGCAGTTGCACTACTACTAATGGAACAATGATCATGGACATAACAACTTTAAGCCATTCAAATTTGTCATACAATACTAAGGATCAGTAGGGTGATGCACAAAAATCATGCAGTTATTTTGACTAATTCTTGGAATATGATGGCATCGGTTTCCTTGCCTTTGCTAAAGAAAAAATATAGGTCCAATTCAGAGCATCTCTTGTTAGAATGGAAGAATGGTCTACAGAATTCAGACAAGGGATTGTCATAGCCTGGGGCCTATAGAATGCAACATCCTGTCTCCAAGAAGGCATAGCAGATTTCCAGATGAGAGAGGAATGGAGTGAGAACATATAATTTCTTGACAATTCTCAGCATCTGACTGTTTTCAGCTCAAGGGATTTCCTGAACCTGGTGTGATTTCTCAGTGAATTACTCTTCCAAGTTCTTCTTCAGTTTCCCTATGCAACTTTTAAAACTTTCTCAAATTATAGAAATGTAATCTTTTCTATGGACAGACTTTTTTTTTTCCCCCCCCGTAAAGCAATGAGATCAAACTGATTTTATCTTTATCTTCCCATGTTTCTGGTAGCTTCCTTTGTAAGTTGGAAGTTCTAAGTTGGTCATTGGCTGTTCTTGATAAGAAAGCCTTTTCCCATCATCTTTTAATACCTTCTGCCTTCTTTCTCTGTCTTTCTGTGTTTTCCTCCCAGATGTTCATACTACTGGGGAGGTCCCTGAGAACAAGACTCTTTGTGGAGAAGATTAATGCATTAAAAATATAGCACTAGCTTAAGTATCTTTTTATGCAATTAAAAAAGCAAGACACAAAATGCAAAAGAAAACTCTTCCTCCCCATCGTTTTCTTTGCATTTTGTATGACACATAAAGGTTTTCTGCAGAGGCTATTAGTATTCTGGCAAGCTCTCACTTGTGATCAATAGACCATCAAAGTGCTGACAGATGCAGTATTCTACAGAAATGCAAAGATTATATTTGTGTTTCTGTATGTATTCTGCAAAGCCCCAAAACATTCAGATCTCTCCTTGCTACTCTGTTCCAGCACACTCAAGCCATCTGCTTGGTTTTCCTGCTGCAGTTGGTCTCATTAGTCATGTTCACATGTTTTTCAGGCTGCTTAATTCATTACGCAAAGTATTATGCACTGTTCATCCAATAACTGAGAGAGGTTCATTCTGCTCCCCAAGGGACTTGTAAAAAGAACTTTTAAATCTGTAAGAAAACCTGAATATTCTTGTTGAAACAGGGATGATGTTTCACTGTTACCTTCATTAACATAAAGCTTACTTTATTGATTATCTGTTTTTTCCTGACTTCCAAAGGCTAACTGCTATCTTTTTAGAAATATTTGCTTCTAAGTAGGATTTTTTAACACAATTAAGATCTCTTACACAAAGCTAAGTGTGGTATTTGAAAGTTTTCTTTTTGGTGGAGTTAGTTTTTCTGCCTAGTAGTGAAGTTGCCAGTTCTGAACAGAATGTGCCTGTGGCCAGCCTGGTAAATATCCACTAATATATAGCAAAATCATAAGCCTTTTTAGAATGCATCAGAATTCACAGGGCAATGAGAGATCTGTTAATGCTGAAGATGTAAAATCTCTATTTGTGATTATTGCTGAACATGCTCAAGCTTCTCAAACCTCCTAAGGCTGACTGTGATAAACTTGTGGCATTCCCATGGAGTGGCTCAATATGCTCATGTAGCAAAATGAAAAAGATTTTAAAAAAAGTTTCCTCTGATGGCTCTTAATAACTGCTCTGTGTGATGGGAAGGAACCAGCCCAAAAAATGATAGCTGGGACACTGCTGGGACTGCAGGGGGCAGAACAGTAGCTGTATGGGAGAAAAACAGTCAGTGTTGGGTTGAGGAGGAGTGACTGAAGCTTGATGGGCAAAAGCAGTGGATTAATATTCAACCTGGAGAATGGGAAGGGTCACAAAAACTGCACATGGAGTGGGAAACTGTGACCAACCAGACAAAAAGAGTGAGAATTGGCAGGGAGCTCTAGGGAAGACAGATTTAATAAGGAATTTGATATCCAGAGAGCAGATGTAGAGCTGCCAACATAACTGACAGGATCAGCCAGTAATCCTAGCTGGAGAGAACTAGGAATGGATGAGAAGTGAGCCAGGATTGCAGGAAAATGGAATTCAATGGAAATTGTGCTTGTATGTAAGAACATAATATATATACTGTGTGTCCTAAAGGAAAAAATGGGGGAACAATTAGGATTTGGGTGTAAAAACATAGTGGATTTTTTTATATTGAAAAAATTCATCATGAAAATCATAATTCTGTTTTAAGAGTGTACTCCATATGATGTTGAAATTATAGAGCCTTCAGAGAATAAGAGGGGTGGACCCTTTAAATTCCTTAAAAAAACCAAACTAGGCACTGGGTAAGCATGGCTCTGCTCAGAAAGTGACTCAGAGACTGTCATGAAGTCTCAGAAAGAGGTTGAATTAAACTTTTGAGTGCTTGACATTGCAGCGATGTTCTTTTATTAATGTTGTGGTTTGCATCTAATGAGTTTAATTTGGCTTTTTTGTTTTGCTGAATAAATATATTCTATTCAGACAGCCACAAGGTACAAAATAATTGTTGTCTGTGAAATCAGGAACAGTTTTAACCAGCTTTTCTTGATAGGTATTTCATTAAAACCCTAGGTCCTGGAGTCATTCAAAGGATTTAGCCTTTCTTTTCTTTTCTGATGGAAAAGGCACATTGTGTGGTGTTATAAATTACTGTTGCCCCTTGAATTTGTTGACTCTAAATTCAGTGTAGTGAACCTTGTTGATACAGGCTTTATTCCCTAAAAAATGAGGAGGCAAATTAAATAGATACACATTTATAGAAAATATCATTTTTATGGTTGTGGTTAACAGGATGGGTTTCTTAGTACTTAAGTAGTGAAAAATTAGGGCTTCCAAAATATATAAAATACTTCTAATGAACTTCTAAATTAAGCAATGTTTTTGTTGTTTCAGAAAAATCTTTATTTTCTAAGAACTTTTACTATTTTAAATATTACCAAGACTAGCAAAATGAAATAATAATGGTATTTCTTACTAAGGAAAATTATCCAAAGTGGTTTGTGTGAAGTATGGGTACAAAGGACAACTTTTATGGTGTATGACTAAGATATTGGGCAAAGATTCAAGGCATTTAAGGCTGAGAAGGTTCCTTAAACCAGACTTCTCGTGTGACATTCAGCATATTGTTTGTGTACCTCAGCTTCCATCTGTAGAACAAATATGTTGATACAGCTTTACTCCCATCCTTTGCCTGTCTCAGGGATCTTAAAGATCTTTTAACAGTCTTGTTCAAACAATTTCCAGCACAGTAAACAGTAAGTCTTCACTTCACTGGAGCTTCTAGTCATAGCTGTAAGGAAAAAAAAAGAAGTGAATTTTCTTAATTTATCAGAATAAGAGACTGTATAGGAGGAAAACAGAAGAGCTGAGAAGGAAAAAAAGAAACTATAGTATAATCTGAATAGTTCCATGAAATTGTTTAATCTAATGATTGAATTGTCTTTTGTCATTTTTTTCCTCTTAATACAAACTGGTTTGAAGTTGTCTTTGTATAGAAGGTGAAAATGTGCAAGTATATATCCATGTGGTTTTGGTATCAAATGAATTGTCTAGGGAATCCTGTTCTGGCAGGGGGGTTGGACTGGATGGTCTTTCAAGGTCCCTTCCAACTCCTAACATTCTGTGATTCTGACAATTCACTGAGCATACTAAGTCGAGGAACCTGGTGGGATGCAGCAGTAGGAAGATATGTGTGAGAGATCCCTGCAATTCACCATACTCACTAATGAAATCTACAGAAATATATAGTATCAGAGCACTCTAAGAAAACAGTCCAAATGAGTAGATAACAAAGTAAACTTGAGAATATATCTTCCTTCTGTGTATCTTAACAGTCTGATTAACTCTCATGATGATCAACTGGCGACCAGCAGCAGTGGACAAACCAAGTATAATTAAAGGAGTTTTTAAGCAGCAGTTGTTTGTGGGCAAGATAGAAGATAGAGCTGTGTAGGTACTGGCAAGCATTTTCATAGAATGTCTCTTTCTCTTAAAGGGAGAAAAGGATTTTTTTCTGAGCTGAAGAAACTAGAAGCTTATTGATAGAGTCTTCATTCAAGATTTCCCTGTGAAAAGAAAACTCTGTTGATGCCAGTCATATAAGGTATTTTAAACAAATGTGGACTCTGTTACCTTCCATACCCTGTTAAATGCTCTAATGTGTGATGCTTTCTGAGAAATAAGGTGGAGGTAGTAAATGATTGAAAGAAATATCTTTTTCTGATGTAAAGTCTATTAGATTAGTGAACATATAATTTTGTGGTAATACATCATATTTCATTAAAGATTAAAAAGCCCAGCTGATATGCATTTGTTGGTTGTTCATATAGTAGTTATATTCTTTGCTTTCTCTCACCATCAACTTGCATTTTATCAAATCCCAAGCTGTCATGGTTCATTATCCATAGATGATCTTGAGCAGCCTTGCATCACAAAAAAATATGCTGTGACATCTGCCATTGTGCACCACTACACAGATCTCTTCTGAGTAAGATTTATCTGTGATTTATGTGTTCAGTAATGTGTGTTCTTATGGTTTTGCTTGTGAATATCTTAAGCAATGGAAGCTGCATATAGTGTATTGCTGTGTTTTTTCAGGTTGTAGGTATAATGTCTGCTGTGGCTTTTTAGCTAATAAGTTATGCTTGTAGACCTTAATCTCCATCAGGCAGTTACATTGCTTCTGTAGTCATTTCATAAGTTCCTATACCAGTGATGTAAATAGCACATTGAAATTTGGAGCTGTGATTATATCATCAGTCTTGCAATCTAGACCCTATATTTTGACTTTTGTAATTTTAGGAGCCAGAAATGAAATTGATTTCAGGACTACATTAATGATGAGCAATAATTTCCAGATATAAATATATTTACTAATGGAGTCTTTATTTCTTGTAAGGTAACTACACTGGTAAAAGATTATTATTCTGTTTTGGAAGGCAATTAGTAAAACTACAGAGTGCTCACAGATACTAGTAATTAAAAGTCCTCTTCATTCCTCTAACTTACATCTCTAGCTCTTGTTGTAAGGGGAAAAGGGACATGTTTTTGAGAGATGGTCTAAGGTCATTCCTCTTCTATTCTGTTTTGGTGATACAACATTTGGAAATTAATTTATTCTACTGCTACTGTTAGTGCTTCATCTGAAAATACTTCTTTCAGCAATCAATACTGAAATTTTAGTTTTGTTTCAGTACTTCTTGATAACTGTTTGAGATGAAGCTGCTTTTAGGAAATCATAGGGATACTTTTCTGAATATGTTAAATCTAAGTAGCACTGCTTGCAGTAGCCTAGATAGGCTGTCTTCATCCAATCGCTTTGATGTTTTCTCGAGGGATGAGGAGAGTAAGAGAAACAATCTTGTTCTGTTAGGATTCCTTACATTTGCCAGACTTGCTGCAATTTCAGTGAAACATTACACTAAAACCATTCCTTTTAATAGAGGAAGAGTTTCTGTATCATATGAAGGTATTTACAGGACTTCTGTTTTCACGTCACAGTTTCCGTACCAATTAATTGGTTTTATTTGCAAAGGCTTCAAGGCTTCATTTCAGTTAGAGCTTTTTACACTTTTCTGTTTGTGCAGATGTTTCACAGAGGGCTTATGGAAGTGGAGATCACTTACAGGTCAAATGAAAAGCAACAGCATATAAAGACAAAGAAATGTCAGGACTCTTCTCAATGGAAGTTCACTAAACAAGTGAAAAAAACACATGAAAATGCAAAGCAATATGTCCTGAAAGTAAATTGTCCCCACAGAAAATAACTCCCTTGGAAAGAATAATTCTCTTAATTCGTGTTGTAGAGCAGATTATTGTGAGACTAACTTTCAATATATGACTTTAGCAGTAGCTGTCATTTTGCCAAAAGCCTACCTTTTATTTTCAGTAATAAAATCCAGTACAGCTCTGTGCTGAATGTGGAAAAAGGAGGGAGAGAGTGAGACAGACATTAAAAAAATACTTTACTTTTTAATTCCCCTGCATCTGTTCCTATTCCACCAAAACTTGCAGATGAATTTTGAGTGAAGTAGTAGTGTGTTCATCATAGTGATAAAATTAATTTCTGTCTCTGTTCACTGTCAGGCCTGTCTCAGTTACAGACAGTTTCTTCTGAGAATATGAAATACAGTCTATGAATGTGTCTGGAAGTAAGTCACCAGTGTTATAGCTCAAACTAATTTAAATAAAGGCAAATGTTTTGGGATCTGAAAGTTGAATTTCCTTTTTAAACAATAGCTTCAAGGACTTGCATGCACATTTGACTGTATTGTGCCCTGAGGTGGATTGCTACTGAAGAGGTAATCCGCATATACCCATGAGCTACAGTATGGTTCACGGGAGTGTGAAATAAAATAGAGCTGTCTGTAAGGTAAATATGAAGTGGAAAAGCAAATTAAAAATGGAATAAGAATGAATCAAGGAGAATTTTAAAAAAATCTGCTCTGGGAACTTAAGGATAAAACAAACCCTAAGGATCTGATGCACAAATGTGGACTAGAAGTGCTTCTTAATCTGCCTCTCAAATCATAGAATTTGTTTGGTAGGTCTCTCAGTGTTGTTGATGTCTATATATGTTACAAATTGGATTAAAGGAGATAAATGAAGAGACAGTCAGTAGGAAATATCTTCTGAAACTTTTTGAGTATTAGGAAGTGCTTACTGAAACAAGAAAAAAAATGATAGTTAAGTGTTACAAGGAGTCTTCCTATTTAAAAAAAATCCATTAAATTAGTAATAATACTCCTTTAGACACAATTTATCTTTACTACTACTTTGCACTTAGCATAAATACTTCTATGTTGATTTTGTGATTATTTTTCCTTGGTTTTGATGAAAGGAGTTCTATTACTTCCACTGTGGTTTCTTTGGACATTCTGAAGAAGCAGAGTGGTACTCAGGTCAGCACTGAGGGAATCTCCACAGAGCACAAAGGAAGGCAGTAAACAGTACAGGTCAAGAATCAGGATGTCCCAGACCAACCAGTCTCATTGGTCTGACACCGTTTAGTTCAAGAAAATATGCCATTTGATAGCAAAACTCACAAGTTCTTTCCCCTTTTCTTGCCTTAGCAGTGTTTTATGTATAGCCCATTTATGAAAACAAGAAAAAATCCTGGAATCCTCATTTCATTCTCACACTTGGAAAACTCCATTAACCATGATGGAGCATGTAGGACTACAAATGAAATTCCATGGCAGTCAGTGAGTTTGGCTGGTGGAGAAAACTGTGATTAATTTTAGGGCTTATGGTCAGAATGCTTCAGTAAAAGAAAAAATTTTATCAACCCATTTTAAATATCTCCCTACAAGACTGAGAGGATGTTACCTATGTGTTCTCTAAATCAGAGAAAAATTATCCTTTCCCAACTTACTCAATTTTGGGATTTCTTTTCTTTCTCTTTCACATACTTTTAGTCCTTTTCTGTATTTTCTAGTCTGCAAAGTCCCATTTACAGGAAAGATGTCACATATTACCATGAGACTATTCAAGAATCAAAAATTAAGATGTTGCAATGAATACCAAAATTACAGGTAAACAGTGTTGCCACAGGTTGCAGACTTCTCTCAGAGCAAAGGCTGATGAACTTGTCAACCTCTCTCTGAAAAGGTAAATATTTGCATGTCTTCTTTTTCCTGTAGTTTTTTGACCTGCTTTTCTCTGAACTAATATTTGTATCATTTCTCTTTTGGGACTCAACATTCCACTGAAAAATTGAAATCCCTAGGGTATAGATGGATGCATCTTCTCTTCTTTAATCATTTCCATCTTAAAGGTAGACCATTAAGTAACAATGGAAATTGAATTTTACATAGATCTATGGTACATGCATCCATTAAAAATAAGGAAAGCAATAAATGCAAAAATGTTGAAATGTATTAAACTGTGCATAACCTCCTCAGCTGACAGTAACTTCAACTATCTGATAGTGGCAACATAGGCTAGAATGATATTTCTGGGATTTGTTGACTGAGGTTGAATAAGATATACCAAAAGCTTTTTTGGGGGAAATAAAATTTCACAAAGTAATACAATCAAATACAGATCTTACTCTTTATAAGAAAGAGAATAAAACTGTTGGTGCAAAGAAGGCTTCTTTCTTCCCACAGCACTGCATTTATTGTGTTATAGTCTAAACCAGCAGCAATTACACATAAGCTGTTAAACAAAATGACAACAATCAACCAGTTGGCTCACTGAGCCAGAGGTGGTACTTGGAATCCTTGCTGTTTCTCTCAGTCAATCTCAGCATCAGTGATGGTCAGAAAATAGACTCTCATTCTCCTGCATATGTTTATGTGGTAGGGGGTACATGACATTTCTTTCCTTTTTGGCAAGCAAAAAAGAAAACTAACAGCATGTGGGTGAAAAACCCAACAGATTTATGGGGAAAGTATGCACCTACAAATGCATGCCATGGCTGGAGAAAGTATTGGGTTTTTTAAGTGACAGGATAAAAGGTCCACCAGGTTACTACAGGAGGAAGCTCAGAAGCTGGCAAAGTTCAAAGGAGTTTTGAATTTATATGGCAGTGAGAATTATAATAGTAAATTCTTCAAGATTTTAGGGGAAAGAAGAAAAACAACACATGTAGAGCAAAGTAAATGGATAAGTAGGTGGAATATTCTTTCATGGAATGAATAATGTTCCAGGTGACTACTGCAGGAGGTCATGCACATTTTCATAGGTAATTGATGCTGTCAATTTTCAGAAAGAGGATACAAGATTAAGTAGACCATAAATCTAATTTGGTTCAGAAAGTCCTCTAGTCCTATTATAGGTTTGGTAAAATTTTCACACCAAAAAAAAGTAGAAAAAATCTTGTGACAAGTTATCTCAAAAACCTAACAGGGTATTTCTGACCATCTTACATCTCAGTAAATCAGAATGGACATTTTAAAAAAACCCTCAATTTAAAGTTAGGGGAAGAGCTGTGATCCGAGTCTAATAAGGATAGTTATTTTTCTGAGGTACATTGAAATCATGAGTCTGAAACAGTCCAAGGATGTAGTTTCATGGTAGCATAAACCCTCATTTTTGCTGAAAGTTATGATCTTATGCTCTCTTTTTGTTCCAGCACTGAAAGGTAACAGAGTAGTTTTCAGCCAGATAAGCCTTATTGCTGCCATACAAGGAATAGCACAGTGATGTGTGTTTTGGAAGTAGGACAGGATCTCTTTTCACAGCAGCAAAGCCTTAAATCAGTTTAAGCAGCTTCTGAAACCGCTCCAGAACTGTGAGCCTTTACATAAGGTGGCTGGAGGCTGTGGGTGCTGACACCACCATTTATTTTCTCTGTAAGCTCACCTCACTGTTAGGGAGTGTGCTTAACGTTGTAGTGAAGAATGAACTTCAGTCACTTTCATGTAACTGGACTACCCAGATTAGCAGTGCCCAAATTTGATCCCCAAGCATGGAGGGTTGACTTTGGCAGGCTGCCAGGCTCCCACCCAGCTGCTGTCTCACTCTTGCTTCTCAACAGGACAGGGGGAAAAAGTAATCAGGAAAGATCGTGGGAAAAGCTAAAGACAGAGAGATCACTTACCAGTTACTGTCAACGGCAAAAGAGACTTGTCTTGAGGAAGATTAACTTATTGCTAATTAAAATAGATTTGCATGGTGAGAAACAAAGACAAAATTTAAAACACCTTATTGTCTTGTTCCTAGGTTTGTCTTCGTTCCTTCATTCCCAGCACTGAGCAGTGTTGGGGCTGAAGAATGAGGGTTGTGGGCAGTTCGAAGCAGTTGGTTTTGGCCAATCTTTCCTCCTCACGCTTTTCCCCTTCTGCTGCATGGGGTCCTCTGTGGGCTACAGTCCTTTAAGAACCGTTCCAGCATGGGCTTTCTGGGGGCTGCAGCTCCTTCAGGGCACATCCACCTGCAGTGGTTTGGGGTCCTCCATGGACTACAGGGGACAACCTACCCTGGAGTACCTTCTTCCCCTCCTCTTTCTTTCACCCTGGTGCTTTTACAAGGCTATTTCTCACACTTTGCTCCATCACTCCTCTCAGTGCAGGCTAATGTTTCTGCCGCATTTTAAATACACTTTTTCAGAGGCACTGTTGTCTTGGCTGAGGGGCTCAGCTGTGCCCTGGGAGAGGTTGATTGGAGCTGACTGGAACCAGCTGTGTCCAGCGTGGGCAGCCCCAAATTCTCCTCACAGAGGCCACGGCAGTCCCTACTGCCAGTGCCTGAGCACCTCTGCCACATACCCCAAGCTGCCTCTTGAACAGTTAAGTAACCAGTGAAAGTAAAGGGTATTTTCTCAGGGTAGTCTTGAAAACCTGAAAGGTTTTTTCCTGACCTGATCTCACAGCCACCTGTTTGCCAGTAGCAGACCAGTACTGATTGCACGGAACTCTTCTTTCTGAATGAGTCTGTAAGTACAAACATAATAAATTCCGTCATGTATTTTAAGGAATTTCTTTTTCAGTGCAACTCTCCTTATAGTAGGGTTATTTTCTGTTTTATGATTTTGTATTTATCCATTGTGATATTAAGTATGGCTAGAAATTTGTGCTAGAAATACAAACTAGGAGGGATCTTTTTCTTGCCACACTACAAACCCATCTGTCCTGCAGTGGAGGAATTTCATTGCACGAATTATGGTGCGGCATAACTTTGCCTTCTTTCTTCTGAAATATTTTGTATCATGCTGAATCCAAAATGTCCTAGATGTCTACAACATGAAAAAGAGAGAAGTAGGTGCCTGGTGTCCATTTTGGAACTGTGTGTTCTCTGGGCTATTTTTAGGACACTGTTCAGACATAAATTAATGCTCTACTGTTCTCCCACTATTTCTTTGGTATCCTGGGTGAATACCACTTCCTGCTTTATGGTTTGTAATTTCTGTCTCTTAGTGTTAGAAAGGTGGTAGCCCAACTAGACTGATACATTGTCCTTTATAGCATGACAGACTGGTTGGAACTGTTGGCACAAACAACTGGTTTATTTTATTATCACATTAAAAAGAAGATACAGTATGAAACCTTGTATGCTTTAAAAATACAGATTCTTCTCTGTATCTGACAGATCTCATCACTATAAGAGATCCAAAATTTGTGGTTCTCTCTAAAATTTAATTATCTGGCACTTTCCAACAGCAGCATTTCTACTACTTACACAGAGAATTTCATTTTGTTCAAACATCTTTTGTGTGTATGTCTCCTTGATATTGGTAACAGTGACTTGTGGTGATGCTTATCTCCTTTTGATTCTGAAAATTTAATAAAGAAGGAGAATACAAAGTAATAGCTACATGCATTAGTTAGGCAGACATCCGTCAAGTCTGCATCAGCTTTTCAGATATCTCAAGAAATGGAGATCATAAAAGCAGCTTTAGCATAGCAAACATGCCCACAAAACTAAATAAATCATTCTCCAAACAAGGAATGAACCAAGACAGATCTTTCTTGTTCACTCATGAGTTTCTTTTGTTCCGTTTTTGAGATAGTTTTCTGAAGAAATTGTTCATTACTAATTGCCATAGTTATCTTTCTTCATAGCAACTGTACTTGGACTCTTCAAGGTATATCAGGCTTGGGTCCAATCCCCAGATTCTGGGAGATGTGATGGGGGCATAGGAAACAAGAGGGGAAAATAGTCTTAGTAATCTGGTGTTTACAGATAAGAGTAGTCAGCTGGGGAAAAAAAAAAGGGTAGAATTGCGAACATGTAGAATTTGATCTCGTCTGTAAAAGAAATCTTTCATTACAGAACTAGGGATATAAATACAAGCAATTGTAAACATAACTCTTGCTTTGTAGTTTCCAATTTAAATGTCTGAAAATGCTGGATATTTATATGTAAAACATGTTTATGTGCATGACCTTGTTCTGTTCTTGTGGGCAATGAAATGGGCGGTAAGTATATGCTGGTGTACTTCCATGTACATATGTGGAGTATTTGGAGTAAGATGAAAATACATCATAGAAAAATAGAAAATGTTGATGGTTTTTGTGTTCCAATATATGCAGAGTTTTATTTGTACAAAATACACAGTATCTTTTTTATTTTTTTGAACATGTTTCTTGGTTGTACTGTATGTGCACAGTGATCCTGTTGTGGGGCTTTGACTTCGTAACTTTTGGTCTGAGCAGCCAGATTCAGTGCTGACTGGAGATCAGATGGAGAAACCTCTATGTTTCATTGGGTGTCTGATTTTCTGAGAACAGTGGTAATCTGATTTATATTGTGGGAAAACTGAAAGTATTTTTGGCTTTCTGATAGACTGTCAGTAGGCTTTGATAGAAGCAGTAAACAAGTTTAAGCTATGCTGTATGCCACAGAAGAGTTTGTACAGTGTGGCCTGCTTCTCAGGAGAAGCATAGGTACAAACCAGGATTTTTCAAGCTCATCGTATTATTTATAAGCTTGTATGAAAAAAAACAAAGTGGGAAACCTCTACCTCTGGGGATCAGAGCACAAGTGAGGAAGACATATACCCACTGATCAGGGATTTTTTTATTTTCCCCAGAAAGAAGATCTCAGTGAGGAGCTATGGCTGTTCACATTTCAGTTCCCACAGCAGGTCATGCTTGTGTGGTGGCTTCTAAGTTGGTTATTATGATATTATCAACAGGGAACCTCCTGACCAAAGCACACAAAGCTGTTGAGCTAGAACTAAAATAAAAAGCTCTGAAACAAATGACTCTCACTCCTCATGTACCCTAGACAGTGTCCAAGAGAGGACGTGTCATGCACACTGCCCAGCGTCTTATTTAATTATGTGTGTATAAGAGAGGATGGACAGTGAATGTCAACACAGCTAGCAGGTGGACAATTGAGAACATCTGCTATATTGGCTTTTTTAAGTAAGTTTTAAAGTCTATTGGAATAATACTAAAAAAAAGTTAGAGGTAGCAGGTGGACACAGGAGAGAAAGCTTCCATCTTGTCATACTGTTCCATCTTCATCTGAGGAACAGATGGCTGCAGTGAAATGGGATTCCTTTCTATTCTCTAACCCTGAATGCCATTTAAAAAAATAAAACAAAAAAATTACAGTTTTTATGGAGAAATTACACTCTAAGAATGCAGCTCTGCTTTTTAGGGATAGAAGAAGAGAGAGCACATGGACATCCTTAGCATATGTGATTACTTTTGGCAGGGAATATGCTAGCTAGCTTTACTGTATTTTGTGAAAGACAGCTGTTACTACTTTTATTTGACAGCAACAGTCCAAACTGCATCAGTTAGAATTTATTTGTATTGCAGCAAATAATGATAGTTAAATAAGATTGACAAATTGTTTCAGCACAAACTAGTTATATGTGATGGGTGTTGGCTGCAAAATTTCATTCCACTCCTGCAAAACTGTATGTAATTCATATACCTGACATATTTGTAAGCTCAAACTCATTTTGCAAATAAGCCTTTGTTTACAACATAGTAAGGTACAAATTTTCTAAAAAAATCTTTTCAGTCTGTCTCAACTGCTGTACTTTCTGCTGCTTCTTTGTCCACTAGCAACCAAATGGTTATTTCTAGATTAATACATTCCCCATATGTTCTGTTGAGAGAGAGATTGATTCAGATTATGGTACAGTGAACAGTGTTTTAAAATGTGCATTTTATTGTCATTTATAAACAGAATGGAAGGCAATGAACTTTGCAAGTCTCTGTACTGTGTTCTTGTGTGGAGACTTATAAATGTAGGAAACATGTTCATACATGTAGCTGTATGTGTATAATGCAGGCTCATGCTTATGGCTGCTCATGCATGTTTGCTCTTGAGCAGCATGAGCAAGTTGGATAGTTAATGCCAACCTGACAGTTATTCAGTCAGTTTGGTGTCTGTGAGTCAGCTGCTTCCATTACAAATCAATTCATCTTTGTAAATAGGAAGGATGTGAAATGTTATTTTGAGCTGGATAATATTTACATTAACCTTCCCTACCTACTCTTTTGGATGTCTGTGTAAGACTTCACTTACTGTTGTCTATTAGCACCCTTCAAATTGACGACACCATTGAAAACTTCTTTTTGTGTTGTTATGTTGACAATGACATAGGCTATATTATTAATCCAGCTTTTGAAAAAAACCCCTAATTGTTGACATCAAAAGTTAATGCTGGCATGATCACTGGGGCACTACAAATAAACTTGTTCAAATAAAATGAAAGCTGATTCAAAGTCTTTCTCCATCGAGAGTTTGAAAAAGTAAAATGGTCAAGCATGCAGGTGTGTATGTGTTAAGGCCATGTTCTGCCACTTCTCAAAGGACCACCTCCTCCTGGTTGGATGGTAGCAACAGAACTCAGCAGTCCTTCCTAGCCTTTAAGACAACACTTTTGAGAGCTAGAAGTACCTGGTGCGGGATCTTCTACATAACTTCTGTCTGGAGGTATTAGTTTGAATCTGTAAGTTCCCTGATAGCATATTTCTTGGATTACAAACTCGTTACACAGAGGGAGGATGTTTTGCTTATACATAAGTAATTTCCAGTGGAATCCTAGAGTTCCTGTCTCTCTTTGAATAGAGGTTAGCAGTGATTGAATTGTGTTTCACATAGGCATCACAGCCAGCCCTTCTGATTTACTCTTAAGGTTTACAGACGAGAATGTGTGTCTACAATTTAGTAGCATAAAAGCATCCAGAATAACTTTTCTTAATCAAATTCAGATGTTGTATGCAGATCTTGTGAAAGGATGACACCTTCAAATACACACTGTATACCACCTGAGAACTGTTGAGCCAACTTTTACATGTTTGGTTGCGTTGATTTTAGTGGAACAATTTGTGTATTAAGATGCTAGCCAACCCACTAGTCACTGTCAGCAGGTAATGAACTCAGTGCTTGGCTAGGACTGGAGATAAATCTGAATCTAGTTAAAATTACAACATGATGTTCATTAGCTTGAGCAAGGGTAATTTCTGAGATGAAGTGTTGCTATCACACAATGTGTTAAATAAGCAGTTGGACTAAGCAGGTGGTGGGCAGAGATCAATGTCTTTCCATTAAGTATAGGTAATTTCTCGGTAGGAAATTACTCACATTCCCAAAAAGGGTTGCATACCAAATTTCTTTTGCTGGTTTATAGCTGTAAGAAATGTGCCAATCAAGTATGCATACTCTAGAAACATGAAGAGGCTGAAAACCTTATAGACATTTTGAAGGATGATCTTATTTATTATAGTATATCTGAAAGCTTCGTTTTGCTGAATGCTTCATGCACATAACATCTCAGCTTTACACTGAAGTTCACCACTAACTTACTCATATGATGTCTATTCCCCAGTACTACAGCAAAACTGGAATATTCTACAATACCACCCTTACCTGTGATGTTAAGTCTATAGAAGATGGACTTTGTCATATACTTAAATTTGCATACATAGGATTTTGTGGGAAAAAGGTGTAATGAGTAAAGATGCAGATACGGATATATTACTCAGTCTTTTTGATTAAATCTTGTTTAAACCCCTTTATATAATATGAGGGAAAAAATCCATTATCTTTGCTTTTCATATAGCCATATCACAGCCTATTACAGGTGGGAAGCAAAAGTGTCAATGTGGGAGTTGTTCTCCTAACATTTCCAATTTAGTTGTTTCAAGTTGTACATGCTGTATTTTTCTATTATATATCTCAAGCCTAATTGCTTAACTCAGCAGCTCCTGAAGTTGTTCCTCCGCTAATATGTAACCAAACAGTGAGATGACTTTAAGAGGGACAGGTTTGTGTCTTATGCCTTCTGATAGATGGCATCTTCCCTAAGACCATCAGGTCCAACCTATTCATTTCATTTAGCCTGACTTTGGCTAACCACAGTGCATTTGTGTTAAAAACTGGTCAACATTTCAGGATCTTGTTGATGAGCTCGTCAGTTTTCCTTGTCTGGAAAGTAGGAAAAACTGTCTGAAGAACAGGGCAGAGGGCTGGAGGAGATAATACTTTCTGCCATTCAGTTTTTCTGTCTAGCCATCACAAGTTCCTAAAACTGGATAAGACTTTCTGAATTTTTAAACATGAGTGGTTGTTTGTCTGTAAACATTCCTGTCTTGATTTGGTACTATCTTGCATCTACCCAACAGAATAGCTTGCAAATGACAGCAAAACCAGTGTGGTATAATGGGATATGAATGAGGGTTAAGAAAAAAATAGATAATTATAACAGATAAATAATAGATTGTTTTTCTTTCCTGAAGTTTTTACAGATATATTTGATGGATATAGATGGGTATAGATTAGAATCATAGAATACCATGTTGGAAGGGGCCTCAAGGGTCGTCTGGTCCAGACTTTCTGGGGAAAAGCACCATCTAGATAAGATGGCCAAGTTCCCTGTCCAGCCCAAAATTAATATTAATGTAATTGTGAATTGCTGTGGGAGTGTGTTTTAATATTAAAAAGGAAATCATTTTTATCCATGTTAAAATGACAATATAATTTTTTATCTCATGATGTGAAATATCAATATATACTTTTATTAATGTTTTGGGGTTTTGTATTGACTTGTTTTTTTCAAATCAAACTGCAGGGGGATTTCTGAGGTGGAGGCTTATTCCATTTTAAAAATATAAAAATTTTTTTTTATATTTGCATGGATTGAGGTGCATGGTGGGGTTAACCAACACGTTCACATTAGAAAATTCCAAGGTTTTGTTATTTTTCTTTAAGTAAATCTTACCTTTTAATCCCCTACCTAATAAAAGAATTTGCATTTTTAGGATGTAAGCTACTGCAGAAAATTTCCTAATTATTATTTTATAAATCTAGTGTATATGGTATCTCTTCTGCTAGAGAAATGATTAATTAAAACCACTTTAAAACAGTTTCTCTCTAGATACAAATTTTGAAAGAAATCGTATGGAAAGAGTAAGCTTCCTAAGAGAACAAAACATGTCAGAGCTGTGTCCCAATAGGTTACTCTGAGTAGGAGATTAAAACTCCTCATGCCACATGCTTTCAACTCATTCTTTGTAATTTACATTCATGAATGTTTGTCTCATAGGTGTGGTTTTGGAGGCAGAATAGCAACATATTTCTAGCTTCAAGATGAAAGATTGAATATGCTACATTTAACCCACAAAAATTAATGTCTGTCTATGCCTATTATTGAAGGCATGCTTAGAATATCTTTTTCAGTGACTTCTTTATTTGCTGATCTTGAAACTAAGTGGCTTTTAAGGATTGACTTCAAAATTCAGGGGATTACACTGTAAACAGTCTGATTCTGTTTGTTGAGTTGCCCTGAACTCTCACCTCCAGCTCCATTCAATTTAAATTCCATGTCAACAATAGCAGTACATGTAGTATGACCTTGCTAAACACTACATTTATTTGATGATTATGTTGTCTTTGCCACTAAATTCTTATAGGAGACTCAGAAGAATGTATTGTCTTTGCCCATCCTTAGAAACCTGAGAAAAGGAGAAACAGTAATTAGAGTGGTTTGTAAATCATGAATTTGGCCATTAAAATTGTGTTTGTGTCTCTGTGTGTATATATATTGAATAGTTCTATAGTTGCGATTTGTTTCAGTTTCCAGAAAAAATGTGTGTGTGTAGATACCTATGTACAGAGATGTTTCCATTTGTTCATGTACATATATGTGCATTTATTCATGAACATGTGTATAGGCATATGGCAATCTTTAGCAGTCTGTTATATAAATTTACTTTAGAAGATTGCAGAGATCATTCCTGAAATTACATTAGAACTTTTCTGTATTATGACCATAGCCAGAACATATTTTACACCATATTTGTAGAGTCAATAACAGAAAACAGGTAGTTCTTCATTTTTGTAGTAGATTTCAAAACAAGCTCAGTAACAGGAGCATCCACTTCAAATAAATGTGAAAAAAAAAATTACATCATCTGATAGAAGCTCACTTTTCTCTTGTGTAGGTTTCACAACATTAATTATAGTGGTGGGCTGTCTAATATGGTGGTAGCATTCAATGCACATTGAATTTTAGACTGTGTAAACATTAAACTTACCTTTTAAAGTTTGAAGAGAAGAGGTGCCTACAGCCAGTCTAGCTATTAAGCAGCCCTTCAATTTCCATTTCACAAAAAAGTAAACGTGAAATATGAATCTAGTCGTGTGTAGTTAATTATGATCTCAATAAAGTCAAATATATTTTATCTACTTTTTTAATGTCATTTTGTTTGAGATGGAATGAGAATTGTTCACGTTTATGAGAAGAAAGCTCAGTAATATATTCAGTGAGTGGGGAGCAAGACAGAGCCAATATTGTCCTGCTTTTACTGAGTGCCAACCTCTATGAATATTTTACAGGCAGGGATAACTTTTTGTATACTGCACAGGGCCATTCATAATGTTTAGGCAGAAGCCTACAACCTAGTGTAAAATAAGAATAGCAGACAAACTGTATGAAGAGATTTGTGGATACAGAAGTATTAGAAAGTGCAAATAACAGCAGAATCCCTCGTGGTACGGGCTGTCACAATTGTACATCACTCTCCCTTAGGAGTAATTTGTCCTTTGTTTCTTTCTCTAGCAGATGATATTTCTTACTAGCAGTGCTTCTCTTAGAAATGCATTTCTAACCTGATCTAGTTTTTTCTTCTCATTTATTTTAATAATCTCACTTGATGATCTGAACTTAAAATCAAGTTTTGTTTTTCTTCACTATTCCTCTTGTGTATTCTATTCCTTTAACTGATTGTAGTTAATTTTTGATTTGAGGTACCAACACCTCTGTGTTTGTTAATGTCTGGCAGCTTTTGGTGTGAGGGTTATTAAAGATAAGACTATGTCTGAAGAAAAAGTTTTTCAAATTCCCTATGCACTTTTTCCCTATAGAGACAAAACTTCTGGGCTTTTCTCTTTCTGTGGTAAACTCTTAACCTCTGTACCTCTGGGTATCTGTGAAGTACCAAATACACTTCAGAACAAGATGTAAAAATGTCTCTAAATTACTTCAGGTTAGTATTAGGAGGTTGCTTTCTATTAATACAATTAGAATAATCTCCCAAAACAAGCCAAAGGGCTTATTTTGGAGCATCATTTATCCATTAAATTGGAATTTTAGAAATTATATAAATATAGTTATGTTGGAACTAATAAAGATCATATTGTTTGAGAGCAGCTTGAGAGGAGTTACAAAATGAAGCACAAAAAGAGAAATTATGATTTTGATAAGACTGAGTGTAAAAGAAACGAGATCTGAGAAGTAGATCAGGAGAGGCTTACAACAGGTGAGAAGAGTTGAGGAGAAGGCACGAAGATTAAGATTACCAGGAAAGAAAATGAGACTGTGAACTGTGTTTTTCACTTTGAAGTAAAAAAGTGCTTTTGGTTTGCTTGATTTTTGTAAAGGAAGAATTTATGTGAAGGGCAAGATTTAATAAATATCCTGAGCCCCTGCAGGAACTTTTTTATTAATGAGGCTAAGCACTGATGAAGAGATGAGCCAGAATATGGATAAAGGATTTAGAGAAGTCAGAGTTGTTCTGGACTGGCCATAATAGGTTTGAGTTGCTAACAGGACATTTAGAATAATGCATTGCCCAGGAAATCAAAACACCTGGAACTGGGAACTGTCTGGTTGTGAAAAAAGACGAGTCATTCACTCAGAAATTGTAGCTGAATCCACATAATTTTCATCAAAGATTAAAAGACAGGAGAGTCCAGTGCAGTAAAGGAACTATAAGGCAAAAGCTGGATGAGTGAAAACTGAACTACAGCACCACACAGTCTGAAATAGATCTTAAGAAAAAGAGTGTAGACAGTAATATGAAAGGCTGTAGAGGTGTTGGGATGGCAGGATTTAAGATTTAGCTAAGAATTGATCAGTGTAGTAGAACACACCAGTAAGGAAAGAGCGGGACACCCATTTTATAAGGCTGTGAAACTCTGCTTAAAAATGCTTCAGAAAGGTAAAGGATGAAGATAGGGCAGTGAGAGGAACAGTAAAATGGCAGTTTGAGTTGAACATCCTTTAGTTTAGAATGTGGGTGGACCAGTAAGCAAATTCAGCAGTTATTGATAAACTGGATGGAGTAGGAGAAATGAATGGGTCAGATAGTGTAAGTATGGTAGTGTGATGAACAAGTAGTAGGGCAAGAGGAAGATGCTTTAGTTAGTAAAGAAAAAAAGAAATTACAGAAAAGACAAAGGAAAGAAGAAATAAGTCTAAGCCTGTTGGATTTTCATTCCATTAAAAGCCTGAGATCCTGGACAAGTTTAAAGAAAAGAGGGTACAGTAAAAGGTCCTGCTTTTCCTTGTTCAGCCCTGAAAAGAAAATTTTGAAATACCAAAAAAAATACTGTGTGGTTAAAGATTCAGACATGTAATATTCTGCTGAAACAACCAACCAACCCCAATCACTCTGACTATAATTTAGCACACATGGAAGTTGAGGAGCAATACAGATTCACTAACTCGATCCAGTTGCCCTTTGGACAGATGCAGCCAGTTTACCAGCTGGTAAATGGTAATACTGATATTTAAGCAGCTGTGAATCCTCTTAACACCTGTCATTACCTTCCTATGTTCCATTACTTCTTGTGCAACACTGAGAAGTATCATCTCCCTTTCCTCTAGTATGACTTCCTTGCCATCTTCCTATCCTTATTTTTCATTATCTGTCCTGTAGTATTTCAGGTTCACTGATACCTCCTATGATTATTTTATTCTTCTTTAAATACTGAACAAACTCAGAACTCTTGAAGCCTTTCATCATAAAATAACCTTTTAATCTCCAGATAAGCTCCAGGTCCTCTCTGTTTAAGAATTTGAACGCCTTCTGCTTTAGTGTCCTGTACTGCTGATGACATTTCAAGTCTGATGTGTAAGATAAGTCTGCAGCTTGCATTTTGGAGTTATTTAGCCTTTTTTGTTTGGTTGGGGTTTTTTGTCGTTTATTTTTAATTACTGGCTCTGCTGTAAAAATACAAATTCTGCCATTTTAGATTCTGGTAACTAGCTATTTTTATTTTCTGTGCCTCAACAGCAGTGTTTTCTGACTAATTCAAGTAGAAAAAACTCCTAGTAAAAGTGATCCATTTCTGCAAATGAGGAGTTCATACTGACAGCTAACAGGGGAAAAGCTCGCAAAAAAACGAACTAGTTTGTGTTTATAGCATGATCTTAACTATCATTTAGTGAACATTTTAATACCAGAACTTAGTGTTACTTGCTAGATAAATATGCCTCCTTGTTGTGATTTAGGCCCAGCTGGCAACTAAGCACCATGTGACCACTTATTCAAGTATCTGCCCCTCCCAGTGGAATGGGGAAGAAAATCAAAGGAGAAAGGTGAAAACTTGCAGGTTGAGCAGTTTAATAGGACAAGACAAGGAGAGAAGAAATAATAACAATAATAATAATAAAAGAATATATTGATTGATGCACAATGCAATTGCTCACCACACAGAACCTGATGCCCAGCCCATTCCCAAGCCATAATCCCTCCTCCCCAGCTCCAGCCAGCTCCCTCAGGCTGTATACTGGGCGTGACATCATATAGTATCAAATACCCCTGTGACCAGTTTTGAGTGAACTGTCCTAGAAATGTCCCCTCACAGCTTCTTCTGAAACTCTATCCCAGCCAAACCCAGGACATTTCTGAAAAAGTTTTTCTTCAGAGAAAGAAATGGTTTGAGCATGGAGAAGAGTAGGCTGTATGTGAAAGGCTGAACCGTTCAGTTTGTCAAAAGATATTTCCTTTGTAATGTGAGTGTTTAGTTTTTGAAGGATATTGGTCTGTGACTTGTTGACAGAAATTATGGTTGCGAGTTCATCACATTTCCCTTTAATAAATGTTTCTATACATTTCTTTCTTGCAGTTATTTCAACTCACACATTCCACCTCCTTGTAGAATAAGCTTGTTTCTTCCATTAAGTTTGATCCTTTCTTGAATCTTGTCTATTAGAAGATTGCCTTGGTCACATTTTTCCTCATTGAGAAGGTAAAATGGCTAAGTCATTTGAATCTGTTTTGTGTTAAGGAAAGCCCAAGCTTGGAGACTAAGCCTTTAAAATCATATGTACAGGTAATACAAAGATTAAACCCAGGGAAGTTAGGTATAGCCTCTGACATGAGGATTTTGTTTAATGGAAGCATTATTTCTGTTGATTTATAAATAATCCCCTTGCTTACGCACCCTAAAACCCTAGTAACCTTTACAAACAGCTGTTATGCATCACTCTACAATGACCACTGCTGCTGCTTGCTTTGTTACTTCAAAAGTGATATACAGGCCTATGTTTGTCTTGGTTTACATTTGCCAAATGTGCCAAACTTTCTACCTTAAATACGAAGTTTTGATGGATGGCAATGTCAGAAACGTTTAGTGCATATCTTCAAGCAGCTCTGTACAAGCTCTGTGCTAATATCTGGAATGATAACCCTATACATTATTGATACTAAGGGAGACTCGTAACTGGGATTAAAAGTGTGGCGCTGGGCTTTGACTTTTGGGTTTAGATTTGTTTGGTTTGTTCTGTTATTTTGTGGGGGTTTTGTTTGTCTGTTTTTTGGGTTGTTTCATTTTTTTCCACAAAATATATGTCTGTCCTTTAAATAGCATTGTCCATATTTAAACTGCTGTGATCTTCAGCTGAGTATCTTTTGTGCTGTTTACAATTACAATGCTGTACAGGCAAGATGGCTATTCTATTCAATATAATTTGTGATATATGAGGGTAATTTTTAAAGTAAATGAATAGGCAGCTTTTTCAAAATAGGAACAATTTAAATATTAGCCAACAACAGCAGTGACAGAAACATGAGCCTGTGACTGATTCATATATTTAAAGTAAAAAATACATTTCTAAAATTAATGAGTATTTAAGTTAATGTCAAACTTACTGGCTAATAGCTTTCTTTTCCTTTTTAACTAGTTCCACTAAGAATAACCAAAACCACTGAATTACTTTTCTTTCTCAGAAATATAAAATTTAAAGCAATTCCTCTGCAGCATCTCCTTACTCTGTTCAGAAAATTTCCTTCCCCTTTATAATACACCTGTACCTTTTCACTTGTCTCTGCCCTCCTCCACAATTTAGTGTCATGTTTCTACTAACTTCTGAATTCCTGAGCTAAACTGTTTCTTCTACCCTGCCAAAGAGCTTTTACTTGTTCCCTTGCATTTTGGCTTTTAGTGCTTCTATTCATAAACTAATCTTAAGTGAGGAATTCTAGTGAAGAACTTCTTCATTTGTCCTTTGAAATGGTCCTCAGGTTTGATTGAAATAGTCTATTAAAGTGACCCTTTTCCTGCTTTCTTCTGCTGAAAGAATTAGCTGCTCACCAAACTCGCTCAGTATTCCCAGCCAAAGTTTTTCTTTTTATACCTTGTTTTACAGCATCTATTGCACATGAGTCTCCTTCTGTGGAGATATTCAAAACCTATCTGGATGTGCTTCTGTGTGGCCTGATCTAGGGAATCCTGCTGTGGCAGGGGGGTTGGACTTCGATGATCCTTCAGGGTCCCTTCCAACTCCTAACATTCTGTGATTGGCATAAATAGAATAATATTTTTTAACAATAATCTTACAAATTGTTTTAAACTGCCACACTGCACTGTGTACTGACACTTGCACTCTGAGGTGCTGCAAAACCTCATTTTGTGAAACAAAACCCATGACACTTTACATGGCAAGAGACTGAATACTACATTCATAGCTTATATAAAATCTGACAGTTCAAAACTAAACCAAATTATCTGGAAGGTCAACTCTCTTCTTCATTGACCTTGATATTAATAATGTTTGTGCCCTGGAATGTAAATGAAACAAGGTCCTACTCTATCAAAATAAATTAACAGCTTTTTAATTTACCTATCTATGAACTCTGGTTATTTTCAAATATGTAATTTCAATCTACCTAAATCAGTTTAACCAGGGACAAGGATAGGATGTGACTTATTTGCTTCATGCTGGTGGGTAGCATTACGCTGCTAAAGGAAGAAATGCTGTCAGATTTGTGTGCCTGAGAACCTTCTTGGCTGTTTCCAGTTGACAAAGTTTCCACAGCAGCTAGTGTCCAAGCATAGGATTCAGTGTGTAAAAAAAGATCTCGTGTGAGGGAGACTTACGTGTTATTCATGCTCAAAGCTATTGGGACAATTCTGTCTAACAATTTCTCCTTCAACCCTAAGAGATTCTTTATTTCTGATGTTGCTCTACTTTGTAGAGGAACCCAAGTTATGAAATGTAGGTAACTGTAGAAATAAAAGCTAGCAATATAAAGGAGTGTTCCTCAATTGCCAACAGATTAAGAAACACAATTACATGAAGTCAGTACAGGGTGAAACTATGATATCAGTTCTTACTGCTTGGCTCCATAGAGAGCAAGTTAAAAGAGATTCAGTAATTCTTAGATGGAAGGCAGTCAGCACTTCATGTAAAGAGGTTTCAGGCTCTCAATTAGGAAAATTATTCTTGTCTTTACCTTCTGTCCCTTCTTTCATGGCAGTGAGCTGGAATTCTGGCCTGGAAAAAACATTACAATTTCTGCATTTGGCACTGTAAGAAGCTTTCCTTATGTACACTACAGCATATAGATAACAGTAAAATACTAGATAGAGTTGGATTATAAGTACAGTATAAAGTGCAAAAATGAGTAGCAAAAGGTTGCCTTTATTTTTTAATTCTGCAATCCAGTGTTGCCATAATCAGAGCTTGGGTGTTAGAAGATCTGCATTCTTAGCTGTATGCTCAAGTGTACAGTTTCTTCTTGTGTCCACTTTTTTCAATAAAACATGCATCATTTTTTACAAGCTTGGAAATGGAAGTCATTATGGTTGTATCTGAAAGGATAAGTTAGTCTATTAGGAAAAACTTTTTGTGTTCTGAATAGATTTTTGATTCATTTCCTCCTACTAAGCAAATTCTTGAGAAAGAATACTAAGACTCCTAGATAGGAAGCAAGAACAAATATAAAGTGACTATATAATATCAAGTGCTCTTGAACTCAAATGAAGAAAATTGAGTGATACTTTGGGATGACTTGAGACTAATGAATATGGACTGCACTTGGTTTTAAGACATGATATTACAGTCCCACTGTGGTCCTCAATGAAATACTGGTTAATGTGCAGCCTAAGTTGGGTAGTGCACCTTTCATTTTGAAGATCCAGAGGCAAAAAATAGTTCTATATCTTGGTGAATTTAATTCTGTTCCCACATATTACGTGTCACAAAAAAAGAAAGAAATGTATTGCTGTTATACAAGATCAGTTTAATGTGAACATGACCTCTAACAAGAGAAACTCTCAGCCTTAGAAATGCTCCATACTGTTAGGTCTGCGTCTTACATCCCCTTGTAGTGTACCTCTATAGCCTATTGGCCTGCTTTGGTCACTCAAAATGTCAGGTTGGTTGTAATATTTACTTTCAATATAGATACTAGTTTCATTGAGCTAGCAACATTAGTCTTCCAGTGCCTTGTCTGCTAAAGGAATTTAGTGCTTTCAGATAGTTTTGCTGTCAGGGTGATAAATACTTATAGCCATACTAAAATCTATTGCTTGATTAAAAAAAAAAAAAAATCCATATATTAATATATACCTACTGTGATTTTCTAAAGGTCTTGTGGTTTGGGATGATATTCTTCTCCATGTCCAAATATATACCAGCATTTTTTTTCTGCTGGCTTTGGATGTTTGATATTTTGAAGTCAGATACTTTAGAATAATTTCAGAATATAAAACCAAACTGTGAGAAATCCAAAATCACTTGTTATCACTTGTAGCTACTGTATGAATAACTGAACCATTTGTAGGGATAACAGTAAGTATGAACTACAAATATTTCTGGTTTTGTGGATGTCACTAACCAGAAGTCTGTCAGTCATGAACTAAGATGTTAGAGCATCCACACATTTTACATTGCAGTAGCCAAAACATGTTTTCAGGAGTATAATCGTAGGAAAAAATTACTGGAACTAGAAATTGCCTCATTCTTGCTTAGTATTTGAAAACAATGAGTCAGAAAACCAGAAGAGATCAGGAGGTCAAAGAGCAGGGATGGGAAATAATAGGAGAATTAAACCAAAGGAAATAATTGGAGGAAGGTTTGGAAACTGGACAGAAAAGTTAAAAAGGATAACTGCATTTTTCAGCATTGTCAAGGGACAAAAAATACAGTCAGTGTGATATGGAATAGATTAAGGAGTAAAAGTTGAAGAAGGGTTTGACCTGGGAGCAGGAGAAAGGAAGGCAAAAGGAAGAAGAAAAGTGAAGGCAAAGTAGGAAGGAGATAGAAAAGACCCAAAGGGAAGGATGATGCCTGTTAAACTGATTGAAGAAGCTGAGATATCACATGACAGCAGAAAAGGTGAAAGTGGAGGTGGAGTGGAAAAAAAAATACATAAAATAGAAGGTGTGATATTCATTAGGCTAGAAAATAATTGCTGCTTAACCAGCACAAGAACCAAGCTTAAAAGAGGACAGGACACATCTGTAGTGAAAGAAATTGATTTGGTCCCAGCTTTTCACCCAAGGGCATTCAGACTGAACCAAAATAGGAAATGGAATTTGGAGGTTACAGGTCAAAAGGAGAATGGAGGAGGAGGAAGGATGGCAAAATATATGTTCATTGATCTGAAAGTAGCTCTATATTGTTTTAAAAGGAATCTCATATTTCATGAAATCCATCAGCTTGTCCTGACCTCGAAACATAAATCTCTTCTAAAATCTGACCTACCAGAGCACTAACGGGTGATTTAGTTTTTGCAGAGTGAGTACAGGATGTCCTTTCAGTCACTGAGCAGTGTTGTCACTGCTATTAACTCATTTATCTAAAAATGTTTGTTTTTAACAAAAGCAAAATAGAAATCACTTTCCAAACTCAAAACCAACCAAACCCAAAAAAACCCCAGCCAAATTAGCTAAATAAAACTGACCAATCATTTTTCCTATCACAACTTTATCTCTTAAAAGTCAAGAACGTTAATAGCTAAAGAGAGCATAAATCTTTCATTTTTCTGTCATGAAAGTGTATAATGTGAAAGGCTAAGTTTCTAAAGGAAATGGAAGGTGTTTTGGCAATTGATAGCAATGAGGAGGATGGTTAGTATCTCATAGAATATATTTCTGTGCTGACAGTGACTATGGCAGATTCAGCATCAAGCCTTGCTTGTAAAAGGGAAATGTACAAGCATAAAAACAAAAAACCCCAAGCCTTACATCCAGCAGCTTTTCAGGTAATAGTTTTAAATTGTGAAGCATTCACATTCATCAGCCTTTAAGAGATATTGCACTTATATATTACAGCTAGAGAATGAAAACATACAAGTTGTCTAAAATGTCTGCTTTCAAATAACAATAAATTGTATAAACCTTCCATTTAAAAAAATTCTCATGGAATCAGTGTCAGCACTACAAATGTAGTTTAATGGTATAGGAAAAGGCATTCTAGAAGAACTAAATGAAGGACCCAAGTTATATTAAATGCATACTTTTTTTTTTTTTTCCTTAAACTTAAATGTTCAAGTTGTCTGTCATTTTCAGTATCAGTTTGCATAGCTCACCTGAAGACCCCTTTGGATATCAAAATTAGTTATTTCAAATGTTTTACAAGGATTTAATGCTAGAGTAGAGGAACAACTTTAACTTCTTTTAATCTCTTTCCCAAATCGTAAGATGAATGAATACAAAGCAGTAGTATTTGGGAGATGAAAGATATTTACTAGCAATACAGTTTTATAGGGTTTCTTTAAATTTAGTTGCTAGACTAGAGTTCATCTGTAGATTAGAAAGGGATGACAGGTAGGTTCATTTCCTTAACAACTGAGATTTAAGCTTAAGATGATGTAAGATATATCTTGTACATTAGTTGGATAAGAAGATTCAAAGTAAGTGTGTATGCCTGTGTTGTTTATTTGTCTTTTATATCTCAGGTACTTTCCTTTCTTTTTAATACATGAGATACTTTTCTTTTGTTGATCTTACTTTCAGTGACAAAGAACTATGGATAGTTCTCAAATAATATATCCTGGGTGGAGATAATTTAGAGGTGAAATACCACATGAAACAACTGAGGGTACTAAGCTTTGTTCTCTAATTTATTTTTTTTTAAGTATACCCAAATTTATTTAGAGTTGGCTTGAGAAAGTGAGAGACAAAGACTTTTTAAGAAAAGCCCAGTTAAGTTTTCTCTTTCAAAAGATATTTTGTTGGTTTTCTTTGTTTTTTAAATAGCAATATTAATTGTTCCAGAAAATTTTAAGATTTAGTTTCTGAAAACATGGGACCTTTTTTTCATTTTGGAGTTAGATGCTAGTTGAGATGAGTGTCTGCCTACAATTTTAACATTTTGAAGAGGGAGAAAACAGATTTCTATAATAATGTGAAAACCCCATGTTTTTTAATCTATATAATCATTAGATAGCAACAGCAAGACTTTTGTTCAATCTAAGATACAACAGAAGGAAGCCAAAAGTTAATGATGAAACTGTATGGTAAGCCTAAGAGGTAGATAACCAATGCTGACAAAGTGAATAATAAGGCATTTAGAGTCTCTGTAAGGAGATGATCCAGCCTCTGTTACGTGCTAGTATTATGGGAATTCTAGCATTTTTTTGCATTTTACTGTCATACTGGGAATGGAATTAATTTCAAGATGAGACAACAGTGTGCAGAAACAAAAGTGTGAGTCTTGTGTAAAAACTGTCTGATAGTGCAAGGTAATAATACTGGAAGTAGATTACCTGTCTCAGTGCATGCTTCATCCATGTACAGAATTAAATTAACATAACCATCAAAAATCAAAACTGTAAGCATCCCCGAGTAGAACAACAAAGCATAATTAAAATGTTGTGATTTTATGGTTGATTTATTGTCAGAAAGCATCTGGGCCTTTTCAACAAAATTTTGCTGTTATGGCTCTCCTCTAGCCTGACTGTAAGTACTGATCATTGATTCAGTTATACAAGCATATGTTTAACTTAAAATACAGAAGTAGTCTCAGAGGTTCTCAAGATTACTAAAAGTAGTTGAGTATGTGCTTTAGAATTTTGCTGAATGTCTTTACCTCTTCACAAGCTATAGCTTTAGGGAATTTGGCATCTCACAGGAAAATGCCTTCTGATCATGTTAAACTGACTAAATATAAAGCAAATAGCTGTTTTCTTGATCTGAGGGGAAGCATACATGTTTAGAACAGAGCAGTTAATGAGGCTAACCTGCCAAACATAAGGCCAAGAAACCAAATATTTAGTTTACCAACTCCTTAAAAAAATGAGGAGGAATATTACCTAGTGAAAGCAATGCACAAAGCCAGTATAAAGCACAAGAGAAGCTTTGGGATGCAGTGCTATGCCATATGCAAATGGCACAGACTCGTTTTACTGACCCATGACAGAATCTGGTGAAGTGACCCAGGCCCCCTTAATTTTCACTGGACTGAATAAAAGCTCACAAAAGCTGTATGATCACTGTAGAACAGGAAAGCCAATACAAACAGGTCTGGTTTTCCTTCTCCACTCACAAGCAGTAGAAAAAGCAGAAAAAGTGGAGAAGTCTGGCTTCACCACGCTACCGCCCTCTGCATATTTTCACCTAACAAATTATTTTGTTATTGCAAAGCCTGATGACATTGGAGTGTTCATGAGCTCTCCTACATCCTTCTAGTGGCTTAGAGATTTATGTAGCTCTTGGCTCCTCGCATGAAGTTATCAAGTTGTTTCAGGGTAGTAGAGTGTGTTCTGCAACTTGTCATCCTGTCACTGTGCGGAATATTCAAGGCCATTCTGGCCTCAAGGTTTTTGCAGGGTTGCCTGTGATTGCAGAGGGCCACACTTGGTGATAAGGATGATCCCTTCCATCATAGTTAATTTCCTTCTTTGGATATAATTCCTTAATAAGATTTGTAAGTCCTGAGACTTTCTCATTTCAAAGCAGTAGGTTTGTTTACGTAGCAAATTGTGGTGTTACACAGAGTTGTTCAGCTTTGCTTTAAACAAGGTAGGTTGATCTAAGCAGGAAGATTAATTGGGGTGTCCCAGCCAAAAACTGTCAGAAACTTTTGGTAGCAGTCCTACTACTTTGTTTCTGAGGGAGAGGTTTTTTTCATGCTCAACCAGTGATTTCAGACCATGTCAGTCTGGTCAAGGACCAGCTAAGGCCAGTTATCCAGCCAGCTCAGTGCTATCCCTGGAGCCCATAGAGACTGAAATCCTTCTTTCAAGGTTCTTGACCCAGCTGAACTTGACTCCATTTAGTCTTGCATTTTTTAATCTTAAAACTACGAGCCCCTGGACACTCTCTTTCAAGGGGAATTCCTAGCATCCTTGATGGATTTAGCAGGACTGTTGTCTCCACTGCAGGGCTACCTGTTACTTTCAGGCAGAAACCCATGCTGTATGATACCCAAGTTTGAGTAGATCCTAACTCATGTTTCTCTGCATGGTATTGTCTCATGGATAGAGAATCATAGAATCTCCTGAGTTGGAAGGTACCCACAAGGATCATCAAGACCAACTCCTGTCTTTGCACAGGACAACCCCAAAAATTATGCCACGTACCTGAGGGTGTTGTCCAAATGCTTCTTGAATTCGATCAGGCTTGGTGCCATGACTGCTTCCCTGGGGAGTCAGTTCCAGTGCTAGACCATGCTCTGGGTGGTCTCTTGGTGAAGGTTCTCTGGGTGAAGAACCTTTTCCTAATATGTAACCTAAACCTCCCCTGTCACAGCTTCATGGTGTTCTGTTGGGTTCTATCACTGGTCACCACAGAGAAGACATCAGCTCCTGCCCCTTTGTTTCCCCTCATGAGGAAGCTATAGACTGTGATAAGGTGTCCCCTTAGTTTCCTCTTCCTTGAGCTGAACAAACGAAATGATTTCAGCTGCCCCTCATATGGATCCTGTGGTGGTACTTCTCTAGAAGTAGAGGAAGCTTCCTCTCTAGACCCTTCACCATCCTTTTGGCTCTCCTTTGGACACTTTCTAGTACCTTTATGTCCTTTTTATATTGTTGCACCCAAAACTGCACACAGTATTCAAGGTGAGGCCACATCAGTGCAGAGCAGAGTGGGACTATTGCGTCTCTTGACCAACTAGCACTGCAGTGCTTGATGCACCCCAGGACATGGTTAGACCTTTTGGCTGCCAGGGCACACTGTTGACTCATATTCAACTTGCTGTTAACCAGAACCCACAGATCCTTTTCTGTGGGGCTGCTCTTCAGCCTCTCATTCCCCAGTCTGTATGTGCATCCAAGGTTGCCCCATCCCAGGTGCAAAATCCAGCACTTGCTCTTGCTAAACTTCATACAGTTGGTGATTGCCTAACCCTCTGATTTGTCCAGATCTCATTGCAAGGCCTGTTTGCTTTCGAGGCTGTGAACAGCTTCTCCCAATTTTGTATCATTGTCAAACTTACTTAGTAAACCTTTGGGTTCACCGTCCAAGTCATTTATGAAGATACTGAAGAGCACTGGGCCTAAAATGATTCCCTCTGAAACCCTATTAGTGACTGGTCACCAGCCTCATGTAACCCCATTTACTAGAACCCTTCTGAGTACAACCTGTCAGCCAATTGTTCACCCATCTCATGATGTATTTGTCTAACCACATGCTGGATGATTTGTCCAGAAGGATACTGAGCTACAGTATTGAAAGCTTTGCCTTGTCTCCCTTGGTCAACAGGGTGGGTAACCTTGTTATAAAAGGAAATTAAGTTTGTCAAGCAGGTCTTTCCTCTTTTGAACCCATGCCCCAGCTGTGACCAATGACTGCATTGTCTTGTGTTTTTCAATAAGTCCCAGAATGATCTCCATAATTTTACCAGGCACAGAAGTGAGACTCTCAGCCCTGTAGTTACCAGGGTCATCTCTGTTGCCCTCCTTAAAAATCAGGAAAATGTTTGCCAGGTTCCGGTCAACGGAAGCCTCTCCAGATTCTGAAGAGCATTGAAAAATCATTAAGAGATCTCAGGATGACATCAGCCAGCTCTTTAAGTGCCCTTGGATGAATCCCATCAGGCCCTGTAGACTATAAAGATCCAGCTGGAGTAACAAATCCCACACAAGTTCAGGGCTGGCTGGGAGTTTCAGTCTTGCAGTCTTTTTTTGCCTAAGCTCCAGAACAAGGTCCCTGCTCAGCCAAGCTGGCCTTCTGCCTTACCTGCTTGACTTCTGACATTTTGGAACTGCCTGCTCCTGTGCTCTTAGGAGCTGGTACCTAAAAAGTTTTGACAAGCACTTATGGGCCCCAGCACCTTCAAAAGCTTCTTGTCAGGGGATCTTAGCAGTTCTCCGAGCAGCCTGAAGTCTGCTCTCCTTATATCCAGACTTGAAGTTTTGCTGGAAGTTTTCCTCCTATCTCCAGAGATATTAAACTCATCTGCTTCATGGTTCCTGTGGCCAAGTTGCCCTCCAGTTGCCACTTCAACCACAAGACCATCACTGGTTTTAAGGAATCCAGAAAATACTATTAACTGACAGAAAATACTCTTAACAGTCTTGCAGTCCTTTGGCCCTGCACTACTTCTTAATCTTTATTTAAACCACTCCATTTAGGAGTACATTTACTTTTTGGTTGAAGAATTCCTGTGCTGGTGAAGAGATATTAGTTTGGGATTTAGGGGGAGAAATGTAGTGTTAACAGTAGTGGCAGATGAACCACATTAAGTATAGTATCAAACATGTTTCTTTGTAATGCAGCCTTGCCCAGAGAATCAAATGTGATGAGCCTTCTACAGATGAAGTGTGAGGATCTTGTAGCTTCAGAGAATTTAGTAAAACAAGCTAGTGAAAAAAATGAAAACAGATAAAAATTTTCCTATTTTATAATGCCTTATGAAAACAAGCTTAAGGCATTAGGGTTAAAGGACAACTTAGACTGTCCTGAAATTCGATTTGAGAAATCAGAGTCCCAGAGGAGCAAGCATTCAGATTAATAATGCAAAGTTGAAATTTTTAAAAACACTCAGGGTTGCCTTGATTTTCTTCTACTATAGTCAGTATTTTTATAGACATAAGCTAAGACCCAGTCCTATGGTCTAATCCTTGTAAATACTGCAGGAAACTTTAAAATGGCATCATTTATTCAAAAAACTACAGACTTCAATCTTCCATGCACCTTCGTGACTTGGATATTATTGTCTCTCTAGTATCAGTGGGGAAACCGAACAGCAACATAAACATGGTATTGGAGCAAGTCAGAGACCAATTCAGGATTACAGCTCTAGAGTTCTTGACTTCTAACCCTGTATTAGCTCCAGTAATTCCACTTGCCTCCACAGTAATAGCTTGGTATTCACTGAGGGGAAAGGTGGAAACAATGAAATAAATACTTAGTTCAACTAGTTCTCAGTTCAAATAATGTAAGATGATATCAGCTACTTACTTTATCATGCTTTTCCTAGTTCAGCTTTAAATTTCACACATAGTTGAGTTCTAATGTTTTCCTTAAAATATTGTAGAGCAAAAGAAGAGGTTTTTTGGTATCCAGCCACTGCTTTCTTTCCCTATTTTATGTTCTTATGCTTACTTACAGTGCTGGTCATGTGCCAAATACTATTCAAACTTCAATCTTTCAGATAATTCCTACTCTATCTTCAGGGGTTTTTTTCCAAACAGTACTAGTCTGACTGCCTCATTTCTTCAAAATCTACCTTTTGAGGATCCTTTTGACTTTTAACATTTTCCATGATCTGTTCAAATGGTTTGCTACTTATATTTGCGAAGCAAAAAATGAAAGCAGATATATTTTTTCAGCAGGCCAAGATAAGGATATTATCTGTAATATGCATGGAAGACAGCAGTTAAAAGACCAAAAATCACATCAAGCTGTTTTGTTGTTATATCCCATTGCAAGTACACATTTAGAAAAGAGCACTAAGTAGATTACAATACAGTAGATCTGGATTTCCTGTCAAGCAAGAATTGTTTTGAAGTTAGGGTAACTTAACCTCTCAGATTCTTTTATTACCTATTCTTAAGAGTGTTGCAAGATTCAGTATAAAAGTAAAGAAGATTCTTACCATATGCTCAAAGGAACTGTTTAGGTGCAAAGACAGACAAGTATCAACTTTGATACGCATTTTAGTTTAAGGAGAAGGTGAAGAAGGAGAAAAAGCACATCAGGAAGGAGCAAATGAAGCCAGGGCTAGAGGAGGAGATACTTGATTTCATGGGTATTTTATCTTCTCTTTGACTGTTACTGTTTTCTAATCTATACAGACTTATTGTCTTGCATTCCCTATTGTATGGACTCAGCTTTAAGAAAATAATTAACAGGGGTGTTTGATTTATTGTATATGACCATGTACCTGAATGCACCCCTAATGATGCTGTTTTAAGCTGTCAGTTTGTTCTGTTCATAAAACCATATTCGATCCTAAAATATCCATGTACCGCAGAGCTTTGCTGAAGACTGACACTGGTGTAGATTGTGTTACTGTATTCTAGGAGAATTAATTTTGCCTCAAAGCCCTCACTTCAGTTATTTTTGAGACTTATAGGCCAGATGCTGATTTTTGTCAAAAGGAAAAGAAACTGACAGTCAGCTTTGCCAGAATATGTTGAACATGCATATTTAATGTCGCTGGAAAGCATAGATTAGAAAATTGTCTACATACTTCATAAGTGATAGTAGAAATTGATTAAAGTAATTGATTGTACCCTGTCCAAGGAAGTATTTATGGTCATTACATTAATGCCAAAAGGCACCTGTCAGCTTCAGAAAGGGCATCTGCTGATTTGTTGACAGGCAATTTCAAGTTCTCTTTTTACAGAAGCTCAAATTAAGGGATTCCTTGAATAAGGGCTTCCTTGAACTAGATGATCTTTAACAGGTCTTTCCTTTTACCAGATGCTGAAATACAATTTTAGATACATCATGTGGTGTTTTCTTGATTGTTTAAAATCCATGCTGAGAGATGCTGAAACAATCATTCTGCGTGCTGATGTTGCTTATGCTGTCCCTTCTTAGCCATGAATGCAGTTATGCTCTCTGTTGACTGTTCACCAAAGCTACTTTTAAATCCACTTTCTTACTCACAATGTATTCCCTTACATTCCTTTTAGTTTAAAAAAAAAAATAAACCTTAAAATGGGTTCAGTGGGACCTGCTAAATTCTGCACTGGGTCATTCAGCAGAGGACTTCAGTCTTAGGCAGCTTCTCTCTTTGAGGATTGCTGTCAGATCTGTGGCATTGTAGCAGTTTGATATAGAAAGAAGAAAAGGAAATATATCTCTCTCCAGAGCTAGCCTGACTGCAGAATTGAGGATGGAACTGCAGGAACTGGACAAAGGAACTAGAATTCTCATAACCTAACTGAAGTGTTGCTCCCCTGAACTAATCTAGCATAAGTTGGCCTTCTCTAGGCCCCTCCTTAATACAGACTATTTTAAGAATATATTGCAATATTAGGTGTTCAGTGGCCAGACCTGCTTTGTCACTTAGAAAAACAGATGAGGCACATTTATGATGTTCTGTGTTGAAGTAAAGTGTGTCCCTGCCTCTAGATGATTCAGACATTTGTTACATTTTCTAACTTTCTGCTTCTGCCTCTTCTGGGCCATGGGTAGTACTGATTGCTTTTGTTTTATAGTCTCAGCTAATGTGTTTGCAAATTGCAATGAAATAATCTCAGAAAATTACGCTATATATCAGCTGAGACAGAACAAATGGTTTTTCCCTTCAAACTGCTCTAGTGTGCTATTTGAGTGCAAATCAGTGGTTTTTATGAAGTGGCTGAAGTTTGGTCTGCATAAGCTATATTTCAGATAATGTAATAAGGAAAAATTAAACAGGTTTCCTCAAGATGTATAGGAAGATTAAATTAAAGGGTGGGTTACGTTAACATTTGTCTCTACCAAGAGTGAGAGATATTGCTATGTGGAATACTTAGCTTCATTAGCAAAAGTAGCCCAATTAAAATATTTGCCATATGGAGTTCTTAGGGTTTTCAGATAGACCTTTCTTGAATTTTCCTTGATTCTAACATTGAATGTGACACATGAGGTGCTAATTACAAGATAATTATTTGCTTTTCACTAAATAGACACTTCCATTAGATTCCTTCTGGCAATACCTAGCTGAGGAAGTTGATTTTATAGCCAAATACAATATCAAGATGTCTTCTCTTTACTCAAAAAAGTAAGGAACGATAATGATAACTACCTCTTAATGTTTTTAACCATCTGTACCTTGACACTCTACAGTGTCTGATGTGCTACTTTTTGATTAGGCTATCAGATTTGCTGAATGTGGACTTGATGCCTCATTTTTTCCTTTCATGTCGACTTGCAAAACTACCATTTTTATCCTGCTTTTTTCTAATAGTATCTTTGCATGTAATCTGCAAGTGTTGGCTGATAAGCTATTCTGTCACAGACCAGGGTGACACCTGTGATTAAAAGGTCTACCTGAATTCTGCAGTCTGTAGGTTTTTGCTTGAAGTTTCAAGATGAAAAAAGTCATGATGCTTCCAAGTTTCATCTCTAGGATTGCATAATCAAACACATTTGTCAGGCATGTGTGCATACTGTGTAAAGAAACCTTTTAAGATACTGAAACAGTTTCTCTAGATGATGAATTTAGATGAAGAATCTAGATGATGAACAGTTTCTCTAGATGATGAATTTAGACCCAAATCCTAGCAGCAAGAGGCTGGCTGTAACTACTTCTGTGCTTCCATAAGCGTGGAGGTGAAATTTACTTTAGATGCCAGCTCTACCCAATTTGTTGACCAGGGAAGGAAGCCAAGGTGACCAGGTAGTATGTACCACTAGCTATGGAAAGTAGCATGATTTAGCCATACTACACTGAATTCATCACCTGTGCTTAGTTAACAGCTCTGATGACTAAATTCTCTCCCTTGCACAGCCAGCCTGGCTGACGACCATTTATCTCAGGGGCATGAGAAATTTCTACTGAACTGAACAGCTGCTGCTGAGTTGGCTTCTCAGCTTCTGAGAGTCAAGGTAGCTTTTGAAACCACGGCCACTTACACATCCACCCAGTACTTTTCAAAGGCTGTTGTCATTTATCACTCAAGGTTCAGTCTTGTCATTTAGGTTATACATTTCTTCAGCAAATTGTAGCCTGAGTGTAAACTCCAGTTCGCATTGCTCTTGACATTCACGTATTTTATACCCAGACAATGCAGTTGTCTACTATTTCTTTGGTTTGGTTTATTTGTTGGTGTCTGTGTGATTGCTTCTCTGTGTATAGGCAAAAGGAAAAACACTGAATCATAGAATGGCCAGGTTGGAAGGGACCTTAAAGATCATCTAGTTCCA
>VWZX01001051.1:1346619-1399258 GCA_013399015.1 Galbula dea | reverse complement strand
TGTACTCATATCTAGGATTACTCCTACCCAAGTGCAGGACCTTACATTTAGACTTATTAAACCTCAAGAAGCAGAAAGATCTATGAACTGGTCATCTCATTACTTGTGTTTGAGGCCCAGGGTTATTGATCAACACATTTCTTTTTTACTTCTGAAAAGGCACTATATACTGCCCCTTCTGGGAGACGCTGTTGTCTACTGCAATGACAGTCACTGAAAAAATAATGTTCTAGACAGTACTAAATAAGAAAGATACTTGACAGTGTCTGTAGTAGACTGTGACAAATGTTATACAAAAACTAGTCTGTCCGTTCACTAATTTTCAGCAGCATCTCCACAAATCTGTTACTTTCATGCTAATCCATTTTTTCTTTAGATCTTTGTACCATAGAACCATAACTTAACAAAATGCAATTTTTAACAAGTGCTCAAGTTTTTATTGACTGTGAGAAAAGCGAATATTCTAATGTACTGAGGAAGACAAAGAACATGGCACAAGACAAATTCATATTTTCCAACAGACTTTGGGATGCTTGCACAACAGACTCATAGTAGTATTCCATTCTTGTGACAAATCTATCAAAGACACAAGTAGCAGAATTCGTTTTTAACAGAAATGATTAGAAAGCTGCAAACATTTTTTGGTTTTTAAATAATTGCCTATGATACTGTCAGCCTAATTGTCTAGCCATAAGGTTGTAATGCATTTCCACTGATACTGGTATAACTGCTTGCTGTTTTTAATGATAAAGCATAGTAGAGTGATTAGAATTTTTTTTTTGTAAATGAATTAATGATATTTTATGTTGTAATTGGAAATGAATCTTTAAAATCTTCAAGTATGCTTACTTTAGTGATCCCATTATTAATAAATTCTAGTGCCAGCACAAAAGGTCAGTGCTTTCCAGTTTGGTTATTAATTTTGAGTTTTTTGTTCTTTGCTGCGGTTGACCACAGAAAAGTACAATATATCATCTCTTCTTGTCAAGCAAAATCTTCATTTAAGTTGATGTTTCATTCTCTTGTTAGTTTATAATGCGGTTCAGCAAAAAGGAAAAGCCAACTGTGACCCTGGGAGTAGTGAAATTTCACATGAAACTTCAAAACAGTAGTCTTGGGATATGAAGTGTCTAGGCAGTTACAAAAACATGAAAGGGTGCAGAGATCAGTTGCTGTAGAACAAAGGACGTAGCATGGTGGGCCACAGAGCAAGCAATGAATGTGAGAGATCATGGATAGCAGCTTCAGAAATTGGTGTAGCTGTTTATATGGGATTTGTTTTGCTGCTTACTGGAAATCTGAGCACTATGGAGGCCATTACTTCATGGATTAGTAAAGGAAGGGGTAGGCACTAAGTTGGTTTTATCGCTATTTAGACTTGGAAGACTTTCATATTTCTTGTTAATAATTTTCTTTAGGATGACTAAACAGCAACATCAGTAAAGCTTACAGTATATGAGAGGAAGTGTGGGCTTATATTATACCAATGGTGAATTATTATGTTTTAGTGTATATATGCAGGTGAACCTCAGAATAAGTCTGTTTAGGACTTTCTGTTATCAAAAGGTATCTTTGAAGGGATGCATTTAAATGGCCAGTAATCATTAAGTTCTTGCTACTCTAAGTCTCTTAGGGTAGCATAGAAATACTCATTAGAACAACACATCCATAGATTACATTCCTTAATCTGTTGAGGTGCTGATGCTCAGAGTCAGGTTTTGTGGATGAATTGCTTGCCCACATTAGTGCGTTTCTGTAAAGCAGAATTGAGAAATAAATTGCAAAACCCTAGGCCAAACTTCCAGAACAAACGCATCAGCAGCATTATGTAACACATAATCACTTCCAGCAGTGGATACTGCAGCAGGTTCTTTTGTCTTCTGATAAAAGCAACTAGATTTTGAATATTCAAACACCGGAATGCAGTCAAGAGTGTATCGAAGGCACTGAAGTTCTTCAGAGGTTTGCAAATAGATGGCTTGTGTTAGTTCCATGAAATTCACCAGCTATCAACGTAAAGATCTATGTTATCTTTCTAGAAAGGATTTGGTAGACTGATTAAAGGATTTGGTAGACTGATTTGGTGCTTCTAAATTAATCTTGCTCTATAGCTACTGTAATAAGCAACCTGAATACAACTTCTGAAACCAGTTTTGATAGGAAGTATTTTCTTATCATTTCATATAATCCAAGAAATCTAGGAAATTTAGTCTAAATAGTGTTATGAGGCAACTTGTGGAGAACTGGGTTTATTTTTTTTTTTTAAATGACTCAGCTGTTTGTCTAGGAAAGCCTGAAAATATTTGGAATTGAATTTGATAAAATGCCATGTTAGCAGTGGTGGTTGTTTCAGCTGAAGGCTTGAAACATTCACTCACAAAAATGAAGTTATAGTCTGATGTATAAAGTTTTTAAGGCTTTTTATTAGTAATAAATGTTTGTAGTATTCTCATGTGCTCATATTAGTGAATGGAAGAATGCAGACTTCTTGTAAAGTTTGAAAATTGTACTGTTTTCTAAGAAAAACAGATGCAACAAAGTGGCTGAAGCATCCCTGTATACTGTGAACACATCCAACTTGTCTACTTTAGCGGTTTATCATACGCAGAGATTTCCTGGGAGTCTGAGCCACATTTAGTTTACAGCCACATCTCTTGCACAACTGACATCCCATTTATACAGCAGAACTACAGTAGTTTCACTGTGAAATGGTGTTAGTAGAGGAAGAGCCATATATTGTCATGGGTAGTTAGGTACTAGGGGGAATAGTGGTTCTGCACAAAATTCTGACAACTCTTTGGCAATTCTGCGCATGGCCAAGAGTTGTCACAGGAAAAGAAGCTCAAGTTGATTCAGGTGATACTGATTTGTGACTGTATTGTCACTGGCTGTATTATCACCATTAATAGGTTTTCTTTCATGAAAAGAGAATCTTTTAGTGCCCACTGATTCATGTGATTGTTTATTGATCGTGAAGTTATGATACCTACCTAAGTGTGGTTGATTGAAATATCAGGGTGGATGGCTCTTTTAACAGCAAGCCAAGCGTGAGAATAAAGCAGAAGCTGGAAAAGGCTGTTGATGAGCTACAGGAGATTGAAATCCATGAGGACTGAGAACCAAGGAGGGCAGAAAGGCATGTTCTGGGCAGTGCTAGTAGAACAAGCAGAAACTGAGAATGTGAGAAGCATCGTGCAGCTGGGAGAGATATGCAGAGGCCTTTGAGCAGCTGGCACTTAACTGAGGGTTAGTAGCTACTATTTAGCCTGTGTCTGAGTTGTGTGTAGTAGAAACACAGATGGAGATCTGGAGTATAAGCAAGGAAAGACTAGCCAGTTTCCTATGAAAATAAGGACCACAGAGCCTTCATAGAGTGGAAGCCCTTGGATCTTTAACCATCCAAGAACTGGAATTTTAAGGAAGCCACAAGTAAGCAGCATCTTTGAATGTTAGGCAAGAGGTAACTAAATACAAGTGAACAGAGGCCAAAAAAAGCATCTTCACTGCCAGTATTATAACATGTACTACCAGGGAAATATTCTGCCATAAACAGAGTTCTTTACTAAGTAGAGAAATCCCTGGAGCTAAAAACTGTGTTCTGCTTTAAACATGTGGGTCACGGAGTAGGGACGGCTGAGCCAAAGACTGAACGGGCAGAGGAAGCAGGGTCTAAATATTATTTTTACCACTAGTGGCCACAGTATGTGTATTCTGCTAAACTTTAGAATGAAGTATTTAAATATTTTATGTAAAGACCTAAAAAAAAAGCTTGCAATCTAGTATCTGTACACTTAAGTGACTGTCAAAATGGCGGCCCCCCTATATAGGTACTCTCTTTATATCCTGTGCTGAATAAATGGTCATCTGTGTGAATGAGGATGGGAGAATTTCTCCTGCCTCATTTTGAAGTGTGTGGTACAACCAGTATCTTTTCTTTTTCATTCTGTTGCTCTAAATTTCTCCCTTGTCACTAAAAAATGGCTACTTGTCCTTGTTTATATTCTCTCTTTCATTTCCTGTTTCAGTAGTTGTTTTCTTTCCCTTAGGAAGACCAACAGCATGCGTCCATATTTATCCATTTCCACAGACTGACTGCTGCCTGTCCTGTTTTTTCCTCCTAGTTTTGAGAGGACAGAGGATCTGGTAGCAAGTTCTTAAAGGGAGAAGTTTGCAATCTCTATTCTCTGTACACTGACACCTACTGGCAGGCAAACATCTGAGGCGTGAGAGCCTTTGGGTGTGTTTCTGTGTGACACTGTGTTATCACATGCTGTATACAGTTTGAGAGGCTTTCCAGAAAAAGGAGTCCATAGAATTGCTTATTTTTCCTGGCACTATTGCCTTGTCAGAATTATAATGAAATTTGCAATAAAGATGACAATAAGTACTTTTTTTCTGATTTTCTTTTTTACTGGAGAACTTTTTATTCTGGATTTCAATTTGTCAAGGACTACTCAGCCTCCTTTCATTCATTATTCTGTAACTCAGTTGTTTGTGCACAGTCACCCTCTACCATGATGTGTGTACCTATTTATCAAATAGTATGTATAGTGGGTTATTTTTACTCTTCTGTACTGTTCTCCATCATCTCTTAATGGCAAGGAGACAGAGTGATGGGTATGAGGGGAAGAATGCTGTCATCTAATACGTGGTAACTTAGAGGAGTGTTATTTAGATGTTGGGGGGGGGTTGTTTGGGGGGTGGGTGTTGGTGTGTGGGTATATTTAAAATTAATTTCTGTTTTGTTATATTACAGGGCTGAACTCAGTCAGTAATGACCTCAATAGTGCCTGTTTTAATGTAATCCCTGCTTGCTGACTGCTGTTCCAAGAATAAAAATTTAAGCCAAAAGATTTAATGAAATCCTTTGGGATTAGTGCTCACTGGGCTGGGGAAATTGCATATCAACCTTTTCTCTGTACTCTAACCATACGGTTTGGTATTTGAATAGGAGGGTGTCCAAGAGAGAAAACTCTGAGTTCATCAATAATTTACATTTTTGTTAGTTACAGACCTGGTATTTGGGATTCTGTTGCCATAGCAATCCATCTGGGCCTGAACACGTAGTGTTTTAAGTGGTGGTTGTATAGGGATTCACAGTGTGTGCTTTAAATCCCTTCTAAACTAATCCTCAGATCTCTTCTGTGACTTGAGGCTTTGACAAAATCAATGTTACTCACAGTAAAAAGTTTACGCTGAGCAAATTAAGCCCATAAAATATTAGAATATGCATATAAAGTGCCTAATATGTGACAGTTTGTTTCAATATGTGAAGCAATTAATAAATGCACTCAGCTCCTTTTTTTTAAAATACATGTAATTTGTTGCACATTATGGAACTAGAAATTACCCAGACTCTGTACTGATTATTAGCTAATTTAAAATTCAGAACCGAATGTTACCCTCTTTTTCCCAGATGTCAGTTCAATGTTTTACAGGATGTCAGATTATTCATAATACTAACTTCCACTTTCAACTAATCTGATTTTCTCTCATATAAATAATTTTAAAGCAGAGAATAGAACTTTAAATTCCTGTTTTCATTTCTAACACTACTGGTGTTGGGTTTTGAGGCTTTGCTGCTAAATTCTTTAGGATAAACACTAGCTGCTTTTGGTTTGATTAATGTTTTCTCATTTTCCCACACAAATTTTCAAAATGGTTTATTCAGAACATCCCAGATATGCCACATAAAGGGATGTCCTCAGGTCTGAAAGATGATCAATAAACTTTTCAGTAAACTAAGGCTAAGCTTTAGCTCTGTGGAAACCAAAACCCTACTGAAAGTGATTTCCAGAGTTTTTAGTTCTTCAAAACAAAAATGTTGTCCAGTTATGCTCCTAACCTGTCACTAAACCATAATGCCATTGTATTAGCAGCTCTTTATTACTCTACTGTGGAGACATTTAGTTTGCAAAATTATTCCTTAATGTTAGAAAGAAGAGAGAAAAAAGGTGCAAATAACAGCGATATGCGCTACTAATGAATGTTTGGCCCATAATCCTAAACAGACCAACTTGGTTCTTCTTAGAATTTGTAAAAGATCACACTGTTCTTCCTGGCTGTAAAAATAGTACTAGAATAAAAAAGCTGGAGGTGGCCTTAGAGATCTCGAGAGATTTTTCCTTACCATGCATGTTCCATTTAATCTTGTATACTCTAGTTCACAATGAATAGTGAAGCATATAATAGAAGGGGTTTAATTTTGCCATCATTCTGATGGCAAAAACACTTTGTCATCTGTAATAAATATAATTCTACTCTGTTTCTGTATGAGTTAGAGTTTCCTGACAAAAACTGCAAAGAATACCCCCTTTGCAGTAGATTGGGATTTCCATTTCATGTGCAAAGATGGGCATGTGTATTCTTAAATTCAGTGTGTCTGACTGAACTTCCTTTGTGTTAGAGGTCCAGTATTTCTACCTCAGCTTATTGGTACTCTTTCCATAATTGGTTACTACTAAAGGAAACTTGGAACAGAGATGTTAAAATTAAAGAATTAATTAAAAGAGGCTTGTTGTGGTTGCTTTTGCATATCCTTCTAACTAACTGAAGTAAAAGTTGCAGATCATTTCTATGATTACTTACCCTAAAATTGCATGCCCTAAAGTAGCTTCTGCAGATACTATTTGTTAAATACAGATTATGCTTCAAAGGGATATTACAAGATGTATTCAGGCATATCAAAATGTGTTTCTGTTGATATTTCCAATGATTTCATTAGGAAAAGTCTTCCCTTGCAAATATTATTGAAATTAAAACAGAGCCTTGGAAGATACTAGCAATACACTGGATGCTATCTGTAGCTCTGGAAATATAGTTGTCACTGCAGGGGATCTCCTGCACTGAAGACCCACAGGAGTCCATAACCAAGGGTGAATGAATTAATCTTCCAACACATCTCACTAAAAATAGCCTGTGTTTAATAGTAAGTGGTAGAAACACAGTTGAATTGCTCTGGGAATTTTTTTGATCCTTCTCTAGAAATGCAAATCTTTCCTGTTCATTTCTTTATATATTCCAGCTCTGCAATTCCTTGCAAAAAGTGGTGGTATTTGGTCTCCTTTATAACTGTTGATTCTTATTGATTGGGATTTCCTTTTGTTTGGGTTTTTTTTTTGCCCAATCTGCATTATGTTTTTCATATATTTTGGAAACTCTGTCTGTCAACTTCAAGGGAGCAGGCAGGCTCTCTCTGCACTTACAGAAGCACCACACTTACTCATGGTTTCACTTCAGTTTGCTTCTGTAGCATGTAACCTGTACTTTTGTTCAGTTATTTCTAACTAATCCTCATATAAACATTTGTCTTTCCTTTCCAGTTTCTGTTTTTGCAGCAGAAGGAAATAGTTAATCTTCTGAAAGGTTCAATAATAGTTGACACAAAAAGCTTGACACAAAACAACTTAGAGAAAGAGGGAAAGATGAGACAGTGTACCACAGAGCAGGTGTGACTCTGGGTGTTCATTTCTCTAAGGCACTTACAGCTACCTCTACTCAAATGCAAGACGTACACAGAGGCCTGAACCTAAACCCTGGCTCTGAACCACAGCAGAAGGTTGAGATTGGAGCATTTAATTGAAACCTATCTCTGAGTGTGTTTGAATATCAAATCTCTTAGTTTGGGATGGCTTGAATGAACAGGGAGAGGCAAAGTTTTGGCTGAACCTGTTCAAAAGGCATTCTAGTACAGTAGTTCAGATTGGGTCTGTCATGGCCTGTACCAGGACTTTTTATACAGCTGATAAGGAACACCAAGCCATGTAAGGCCTGCTAAGAATATTGTCAGATGTATTACAAACTCTGGGAAAGAAATTAGTTGATCCCACAGCTATGTTTTACACCAGTATCTGATTTAGTCTAAATCATTTGGAATAAGTGTTTAATATTATTGACCAGCAAATTTTGCATTTTTCAAGCTCCACAGCTCCTCACTAATATCTAGGGCATAATGGAATTGGCTGTTACAGAGAAGAGCTAATCCCTACAGTTCAAAATTTAAAAACTTATTAAGAACATAATATTGTGTGCTTCAGACTCACAGATTATATAGCCCTTAGCTCCAAACAGCTCTTACTTGTTGCCTGACAGGTTTCTTCATAGGCTGACATGCAAGTGAGTGATTTCTGGGATATCATAGATATTGACAGAACTATACAGAAGTCAGCATTTTATTTTTACTAAAAAAGAAGGGAAATTACATTTTTTTAAATCAGTTTCATTCTAAATCCTTTATTATTTAAGTCATGAAAGCTGGTAGCCTGGTTAAGTTAGAATGAGAAGCTGGGTAGAATCATGATTTGCCTTTATAAAGACCAGACTAAGGGTTGATGTGATATTACTTGGCAATGTTAGATGACAACAGTTTCACTTTCCTCTGACAAAGTCGATGTTAAATACAAATACATTTATTTACCTATCTTGGTAACTGGACATTTGGCTCCTTTTTTTAACTGCATCAAAATGGTCATCTTCACACTTAAGTGCCTTCACAGCTTTATCCTGCCAGCTCTTTCATGTCAGTGTTGCCCTTACTGTAACCTTTATTGCCCATCAGTCCCATTTTTCTCCCTTTTCTCATGCAACCTTTATTCATGAAAATTGTTAATGGTAAAAATCTGCAAAGCCAGTACACTGTGTTCCTTTGAATCCTGCCTTAAAACTCACTTCTGTTGTGATGCCTATAAACCACCCAAGAAAGGCTAAGCAGCTGGTGTGCTGTGATCAGTGCTTATTATGCTAATTGTCTGCATAAAACAGTGGGAGTGAGGCATCAAACACCCCTGTGCATCATGTCCCACTCTCTTCCATAAGCGGTGGGGGAGGCTGTGGCTGTCATTGGAGGAACATATTGTTTCTTCCTTAACAACTCAATCTAGTAGGGTAATCCAACCAGAATTTAATTTTGACCATAGGATTGCCAATCTCACAGTGTGAAAGCCTTTTACCTTCCCTGAATTCAGGAGAGCTACAGTTGCCCAGATGCAATTCAGGTGCCTAGAATTTGGAATGAGATTTATAAAGAAATTTGTCCCCTGAAACTGGATTTCCCATCTCTGGAGAAACTTTTACTTTTTAAGGAAAAGGAGCAATGTGGCTGTGGATGTCTCTTCTGGATGCTTTCACAAAAACCCAAGGCTTTAAATCTGGGAATAAGCCAAAACTAAATATAAAAATAGCACAAATGAAACAGGGCAATTAATTTGATGTAAATGACAAATGGATGTATTTGTTTTTCTTACAGAAACGTGGAGTCCTGAATAAACCAAGAGAGGAGAGTTAAACACACAGTCTGTGTTGTGAACAGTAAGTGACCAGATTACATGTTCTGAAGCTAAACAGTATTTCTGCTTCCATTTTTTTGTATTTTTTCTTATTCACAGTTCTTTTAACAAGCATAAGAAATCAGTGCAGTGAGCATTTCTGCCTTTTATCCTACTCAGTTTCATTTCACGGGGGTAGACTTTTATTAATCCTATAATCATCTTTGGTAAAAGATAATCCATGCAATGTGTCTTCATCACTGTGCATACTGGAAATATTGCTGCCACCTTCTCAGTGAAAGTAAATTGTAGTACTAGAAGTGCCAGCCTAAAACCAGTACAATGCTAATACTTCCTCACACCTGAAATTTTGCAGAAAAACACGTTTATAACAGTAGTCAGATCCTGTTGGATTGGGACACAATTAAGAGAGTTTTATGGGTTTGTGTTAAGCACTTAATCACGGAGTAATTGTTCTGAACTGGTCTGCCCTGGTCAGAGCTGTGCCATTCACTGCAGAATATGACCAATCACAATGAGTGGCTGCACTGTCCTTTGGTAACTACAGCTTTGTAAAATGTCAAGTAATTAAGACTTCTAGCTGAGACAAGAAAATGAGCCATGGTTTTGTGAGGATGATACTATTGATGTTGTCCTTCGGAAAAAACCTCAGGCTGCTGGTGAAGTACAAGTCATGATACGGTAGAGAACAGACACTATTGCTAATCCTAAGTAATGGGCCTTGGGAAACGTAGCAGGTTATATAGATGTACTGCATTACTGGGTATGTAAAGGTGGCAGTATTCTTTGAGAAGCAAAGAATGTGAATATATGCTAAGGCATTTCTGTTAACAGTTCCAGCAAAACAGTTCCTCTCTGATAGGTCATAACAGAGCCTGCCTTTTTGTGGTAGAGGATTGTGGACAGTAAGTAATGTACAGAGAAGATGTGCTCTTCAGCACCATTCTGCTTATAGAATACACATTTTGCAATATATCATGCAGTAGGATTGAAGGAATTTTACTGTCGTATGTTAAATCTCTATTCATTTAGCCAAACTGGCATATGGAACAGACTAGTTTTGGATAGAAATAAATCTTGAATATTTTTTGGCAAGCAATAAAAATAAAACTCTCTGGTGGAAAAGAATATGTACAAACCTCAACAGCCAAAAAATGCCTAGTAGCAATATGGGCAGGCAAGTTCAGTGATGGGCTTTAACATTATCTTTAATCAGACAACATAAAAGGAAGTACGTGACATTTCACAGAATCACAGAATGTTAGGGTTTGGAAGAGACTTCTGGGGATCATCTAGTCCAAACCCCTGGCCAAAGCAGGTTTGCCTAGATCAGGTTGCACAGGGACATGTGCAGGCAAGTTTTGAAAGTCTCCAGAGATGGAGACTCCACAATCTGTCTAGGCAGCCTGTTCCAGTGCTCCATCATCCTCAAAGGAAAGTTGTTTATGTTTAGGTAGAACTTCCTGTGTTCTCGCTTGTGCCCATTGCCCCTTGTCCTATCACTGGGCACCACTGAAAAGAGACTGGCCCCATCCTTTTGACACCCACCCTTTAGATATTGATAAGCATTGATAAGATCCCCTCTCAGTCTTGTCTTCTCTAGGCTAAACAGCCTCAGGTCTCTCAGCCGCTCCTTGTACGAGACATGCTCAAGTCCGCTGCTCATCTTCGTAGCCCTTTACTGGACTCTGTCCTCAGTAGTTTCTTGTCTCTTTTGAACCAAGGAACCCAGAACTGGACACAGTACTGCAGGTGTGGCCTCACTAGGACAGAGTAGAGGAGAAAGAGAACTTCCCTTAACCTCCTGGTAACATACTTCTTAATGCACTCCAGGATACAAGTAGCCTTCTTTGGCCACAGGAGCACACTGCTGGCTTATGATGAACTTGTTGTCCCTCAGGATTCCGAAGTCCTTCTCTGTGAAGCTGCTTTCCAGCATGCCAACCACTAATTGTACCAGTGCATGGGATTATTTCTCCCCATGTGCAGGACTCTACACTTGCCCCTATTGAACTTCATGTGTTTCCTCTCTTGCCCAACTCTCCTTCCTGTCCAGGTCTTGCTGAACGGCTGCACAGACTTCTGATGTGTCAGCTACTCCTCACGGTTTTGTATTTCCCTGAAGCTGAGGGCAACATAATGTTTGCTTGAAAAACTGTTTTTAGATGTAGAATGAATCATACATATGTTCAAAATTGTCATTAGAAAAAAAAATCGGTTTTAAAAAATAAACTTCTCAAAACTCTTATTTATTTATTCCCCTGAACTTTCCATTGCTTCTTCTGTCAGTCATAGAATCATCAAATAGTCAGAGTTGGAAGGGACCTTAAAGATCATCTCCTTCCACCTCCCCTGACTGGCAGGGACACCTTTCATTAGATTAGGTTGCTCAGAGCCCCATCCAGCCTTGCCTTGGAAACTTCCAGGGATGGGGCTTCCACAGCCTCTCTGGGCAACCTGTTGCACTGTCTCACCACCCTCATAGTGAAAAACTTCCTCCTAATAACCAATCTAAATCTAACCTCCTCTAGTTTATATCCATTCCCCCTAGTCCTATCACTACCTGACCTCCTAAGAAGTCCCTCCCCAGCTTTCTTCTAGGCCCCATTCAGGTACTAGGAGGAGCCTCCTTCAGATACTGGAAGGATCATACTTTACTTTGTTTTCTCTTCCTTTCCCTCATGACTCCTGTGGTTTATATTTGTACATGCTCTCACACCTCTCTTTTCACAGTATGTCTTTCCAGTCTTCTACTACAGAGCTAATCTGCTCCATCTTCATGGTTTCTCCTTCTCATCTCCTATACATCTTGTCTTCCTCTTGGCAGAGCTGCATTGAAGAATATTGCCAATTTTTGGCAAATTTTGAGCTTGGTATACTCTGCAGAGCAAAAGCATTATTGGTATTCTTGGGTAATAATTCACAGAACTTGCAGAGGGTTGCAACATAGTGAAATATGGGTCAACTCTTGCATTTTTTATTTGACATGCAGAAAGATATGGTGGATCTTTTGGGAGCTGTTATTTGATGCATGGTATATCTTCAACCAAATCAAGTATGTTTTCCTCCCTGGATCTCAAGTTTTGGCAGTAGATGACTGATCGTTACATGCATGAATTCCCGTCAGTTTGTATAATTCAGCTGATGTGTATATGCAAAAAACCAAGGAGTTGTTATGGGCCTGTTCATAGAAAGTAAATTTCACTACTGCAGACACTCAGTTTATTTTCTCCTCTCTTTTATTCCTATGGTAAGTGGCCACAACTCACAGGCAGCTGTTTCAGAATATATGGATTTATTTTTGTTTAGTGAGAAAAAATTAATCAACTATTACTGGTACTCCATCACATACAAATTTTCTCTCTTGCTGGCAGAATAGGTTGACAGAACCTTTTGATAGTATCCATCAGTTAATTTTATCAGTCATGGTATTACGATTATAAACTACAAATGGTCTAACAATGAATATATAATTACAGAAATGAAACTGTACAGTGGTTATTTAACATTTGTAATGTGTAATTTATTTAACACTCTCTTTGGAATATACATGGAAAATTAGAATAAAACAGAAATAAAATTACATTTCTCTCTCATTCATCATCAGAGAGGAGCAATATTACCAGTTTGATCAGGCTCATTGTCCATTGTCCTCATCATCCATTGTCCTCACATAGTCAGCAGCAATGAAATTTCATCTGCCACAAACTTTAGTTTATCAAATAATTAACATCTTTGGTGGTTGCTGGTTAATAACTTTTTTATTATCCTTGTTTAATAAAGGCAAGTTTTGGTAATGCGACAAAAACTAGGAGACTGCACAAACAAAGTGCTCATACACTAGGAGGATGGCCAAACCTCACCTTCCTGTGAGCAGATGAGAGGAGACGTGGCATGCTGAAAATTTTTGTACAGGCAGTTTGACTTCATTATGTGTAGAAGAACTAAATTCATGTTAGGCTTACCATTAGCTCATAAGCATATAATATTGCTGGTGTTTAATATCTGTTTCAAAAGCTGCCATGTTTTATGTTTTTCCATTTACTGTATATATTTAGAAGTATGTAATGTACCAGAGATGACGTAGCTAAATGAAGGGTTCCTTGGTTTTGGAAGGGTCAGTTCTGTAAAAGTTGAATTTATGAGCCTTCAAAAAGAAATGAGCCTGTGGTTTTTGAATGTTCTCTACTAATCACAATAATCTTCCCTTACATTACGATTTCAATCTTTCATTGCAATAATAGTAATCTAGAAGCAGCGTGGAAGTGCCCTCATTCCCTGTGCCCAAAGGTTCTGTCATTGTCTATTAAAATTCATGTACATACACTGCAGGCTTGGATAAAATAGCTCATTTGAGTGCTCACATTACCTGAATTTTTTAATGAGGTCTTTCCCTAAATTAGTTTCACTTTTTTTTTTTCCCCTCCCACAGTGGAAGTATGAACTGCTAAATTATGTAGTAACATTCGCATAGTGGAAAGGTTTTTTTATTTTGTCTCTGTACCAGTTGTCATGTTCATATACTTAAAAAATTCTGTGCTTCAAAACTTCTTTTTTCCTTTTCTTTTTTGAACTCCATTTATATTACAGACAGCTTTGCATCATTTAATGCAAGATCTCTGACACGGTTTTAGATTCTGTACTGCTTTGAGGTATGCTAGTTATGCAACCTAATTTTGCAGAATGGCTCTGTGTTTGTACTTCCCTGGGGCTTCAGTTTAGTTGTCATCTATCATTTTAGCACAGTGATTGATTACTCTCTACTATTTAATTTATCTGCTGCAGCTTCTCAGCTGTTTCTTCAACTGGTAAACACATACTTTTTGAGAGACATTTTCAAATGATGTCTTTTCCAAGTGCACCTGAAGTCATATAATCTTATTTTTCTTAGGTAGGAATTTAACTATTTAAGCTATTTAATGCTTTCAATAAATTATCAGCTGATATTTTGTCTATCACTTGGAAGTTTTGCATTGGAAATCTGTGTCGTATTTTCCATTTTTCAGTGTTATTGTATATGTTATTCATTCTGAAATACAAATGTATTTACCAACTGCTTCTTTGTTCACCACAGAGAAAAAACAAACAAAAAAAGTAAAAGAAACAAGCACCTTTTTAAGTATAGGAGCCAAATTGGCTGATGCTGCTGCAGTACACTTTAACCATGTTTGCACATTAGGTTGCAAAACCAAAATATTTATTAGATGTATTTGTTCACAAAAATGTCACAGGCCAGCTTCAGTCAGTAGGGTTAACATGCACTGCTTTCTTGCCTTGTGTACTGTATTCCCGTACTGTAATTTACTCTTTTTAAGCATTATACTGACTATCAAGTTGGCTGTGGTTTTAAATCATACTCTTTCAGAGTTGAATCAAGTTTTCATTTAAAAATAAGAAGTTTTTTGGCATTAAGGCATACTGTGTGTATGGCAGCAGTTTTACACAATTAGAGGCAACTTCCAAAGAACCTACTCTAATTAGCTGCTTCCATGACCTATAATATCAAAGAACTTTTAATGTCAAATTTTCTTTTCTCCTGCAGGTTTTGTCAGGTCTCTATGTTATCTGTGTTTTGAATAGCAAGGTTGATAGTTTGGTTTGGGTTTGGGGTTTGGTTTTGTTTTGTTTTTTACTTTTTAATTACTCTAATACTTGTGATTAAAATCTCTCAGTAAGAAGAATTATACTGTGTCATCATAATACAGCTTTGCTGACGTTGGTAACTGCTACTGTGGTCCCATCTCTAAATACAAATAAACAAAATTAATAGACACCTGCATTGTTGCATGCTTTCAAGGGGCAGGTTAGTCTACTTTTTTGTATTCTGAGAAACTGAGCTTTGATTGGTGCTCACCATTTGTTTATAATTCTTAATCTCTTTGCACTATGGATTCTAAAGACTACCTGGTTAGCTTTGGATTTGTATTTTAGTAATTCCTTGTAGATTAATTCCAGCCCATATTTTGTTAGAGAATTGGAGACAGCCAGTTCTGTCACTGTTCTCTTAGTGACTCATGCTTTGATTAGGAGCTAAGGGGATAGACTTTCTTGTCAACTCTGCTATTTTGCATTCATGGTCCATTGAGGTTAACACAAAAAATGACTAATGTTAAATACTTACAGGTTAAGGTGGCTACCCTGTATGGAGTTAGAGATAAATAAGGAATATTATTTGGCAGGTTTGGATCCTTCCAAGTATGAGTTTGTTCTTCAGTTAATGACTTTCTGTGTTTCCTTCTTTCAAAGTTTCACTGTGTAGGTCTTATTTTGAAGATGTATAGCCATCATAAACATCACATTTTGACAGCTTTTCTTATGTGAATGAAACTTATTTAAATAACTTTATTCAAAAATGATGCATCTTAGACCAGTTTGCAGTAATTTCTTTAAGTTAATATTATATTGACACTTATTGATGAAATGCAAAGACAATAGGAAATTCAGTCATTTTCCCAGGTAAACAAAAATGCTTTGTGAAGCCGTTACCAAAGATGGCACATGTATTTTATGATGTTAATCTGCTATGTTTATATTGATATCTGAAGTGCATGAGGATAGGCACTGTAGATTTTTTTTCTTGCAATAAATAATTTTGAAAATACAAAATTCAAAATGAAGTATATTTGGAAAGCTATGATTCTTTGGATAGGGATTTTTCAGTGGGTGAGGATGTATTGTTAGAACAGCTAGAAATTAGGATTGATTAGCCATGCTTTGGAATATATCAAACATATTAGCACTGTGTCTGCAGTGTGCTTCTGCTGCTATTCCTTCATTTTTGTTCTGCAACCTAAGAGGCAAAGACATCATTTTGCTGTGAGAGAAGCCTCTGCCCAAGGACCCTTACAGCAATGTTGACTGATGTATTTCATACTTGTGACTTTCATAGCTATGCTAGTGAATGTAGAAACAGTGATTTCAGCTGAAAGCACAAGTTTTTTAATATGTTTCCAGACTCACCAGTTATAAAACTTTTGGTAGGCTATTAAATGTATTAACCTTCTGGGTTTTTTCATGAGTTATGTATTCGAGACTTTTTCTCATTTCTGCCTGATTTCTGTGACTGATTCAGTTCCTTCAAAATCTCAAAGCTTAGAAGTGTATTTTTATTGAAAGGTGAGATTTTTAGAGTCACGTGGATGCAGGAGCTGGAGCTTCCAAGGATAAGTCCCAAACTTTTATTGCAAAAGCTGGCAATCCTGTGTAAAATGCATGATAGCCTGGAGGTCTCTGCTAGTACTGTACAGCAGTATACTTTGATCTTTCACATAATAGGTCTCCTAGTACCTTTTCATTTCTAACAAAAATAATGCCCAGGCTGCTCTTATACCATAAGTCTATTTCACTCACCCTTATAAGTTGTCATGCCAAGTGACAATATTTGTTTTAGAATGAAAGATAAGAAAAAAGGAGTAAGATATCATTTAGGGTGTGCAACCTTAACCATTTTTGTTGGGCTTTGCTCTTAGTAGCATTTCTCAGTGTTTGAGTCTGTAGTTTAAATGAAATGCTTAACATTTCATTTAACAGAAATGTTACAGAAGCAACAGAATTTATTTAAACATCTAACTTTACTTCAGGGATAATAATTTTAAGAACTTTAAACTGCTTTAAACCATTAGTTAATAAACCACTAGCTGTTAAACAGTTAACAGTGATTACTTTTGGAGAATTATGGTCTGTTGGGCAAATAACCATTTAGGGAGGCTTTAAAATGTGAATTACACCTAAACTTTATAATCATGTACTTAGACATTTTTTTAAAGAGAATAGAATCAGTAGATTTTTATATATGAAGCTATGTTCTTCTCAAAAAGATCTAAATGTTTGCTATACACAGCAGTGCTTATAATAAGAAATCTCAGTACCAACCCTTGTGGACTAGTTCCATATCCATTTAAAAAGAGAAATGAGTTTGAAACGTGACTTTTTTAAAAGGCAGTTATTCAAAAAAGGGTAGGTTATAGGTAAATTATATGTAGCAGTTTTTAATGCACCAGAGTTTTGCAAGCCCTCTCTCTGTTCTGTTTTCAGATATACTTTAAAGGCTGTTTCCTCCAGAAGTAATAATTGCCATTAATGTAAATAATCTGCTGGTAAGCCCATTATATTGTATCACTAGAATTCTACTTATAGTAATTGCCTTTGAAGCGGAACCACTGATTTTTAAGCATGGGGAAGTGGTGTGATGCTATCCAAGCCCATCATGGATCATATACAATGGCTTTCACAGCTTTCTGGCATTCACAAGAGTCTGACAGCTGTACTTTGCTATGTATACATGGGCTGTCCTTCATGGCTGATCAGTAGTGAGACTTCATTTCCTCCAGTCTCTTTGTGGCAGTACTAGGAGGGATTATGCTGTTAAGCTCTGTCCTGAATTAGAGGGAAATGTTTCTTGTACTTGTCAAGTGTTTTCACTGTGATTGCTGAAAGTTCTTTTTCCATTAATGTGTTTCTCTTGTGTCACATTTTCACTGTGGTATTCCAAAATGAACTTCACTTTACTTTTAATTAATTTGAGGATATTTTTCCTAATGCAGATATTTTCCAAGGATACGTTAGTGAATGTAAGCAACTTGCTTAAACCCTGAGTAGCTTTCCTTTTAAAAATGGATATGGTGGCACAGAGCAACTTTTCAGGAGGTTTGGAATTTGATCCTGTAGTGAAATTGTATTGTTCCTGGTGTTAAAAGAATTAACTGATAGCATCCCAATATTGCAAAGACCTTGAACTACAGAACTATGTAATGCTGTTACTTATCATTATTACATTATCTCTGGGTATTTTTTTTGAGTGTCAAAGCCATAGCTTTAGCATATAGTGCTTTCCCCAGGTTATCTTGCCTATAGCACACCATGTCTGATTTATTTGAAGAGCTTCTGTTTTCTGCCAATTAGATATTTTACTAAGAGCTCCAAAAATCATGTTTGTGGTTTTTTCCCTTTTCTTCTTGCATGCATATGTGCATGCTCTCTCTGTTTCCTTGTGTCTCTCTTAGTTTTTTTTCTCTGTTTCATTACAAGATTATGTCTTCAATTGTCAAATAGCTTCCTCTGAACTCTGAAATTTCAATGCTGAATTGAAAGGAATCAACCAGAAGCTCTGGAAAATAATTTATTTACAGTGAAACTGAATTTTACAAGTCTTAAATGAAGAGAAGTGTATTATTAAAAATACAGTATTAGGCTTGTGTAAAGGAATCTCTTAGAATTAGCATAAAACCCAGAAATGTTATGGTAAGATTATGAAACCTTGAGGGATTGTTTGAATATCTGCTTGTTTCTGCAGACTAAATAAACCTCTCTTTTATTAATCCTAATTGTCCTTTTATTTGTTGTAATACATCAGCATTAGCTTCTCAGGAACAATGCCACCAAAGTGCAACTGTCAAACTGTACAGCACAGCAAATAAATATGGATGATTAAGCAAGTTGTTATTTTTCAGAAACACCACATCCATTTCTGTGCAGTATCAACAGGAGATTTAAAAATACGGGTACAGGGTTCAATAAACTGTTGAACAGTCTCTGTTTTACTGGCTAATAAACTGGTTTTGTGAGTTAATCTATTAGTAAAGAAGAACAGGTTATGAGTTATAGATTATCATGAACTGCATGGTACTAGGAAAGCAGTTATCACTAGAACTGTGTGACAGTTGTGAATCATTGCTGCTTAAAAACATCATGGCTAGAAGGACACATTAAAGCCTTCTCTAAGGATTCTCTATAAAGTCGATGACTGAGATATGAGCAAAGGCATTTCTCTAGTGCTCAACACCTTTTTGTTGCCAAACTTATTGTGTGGCTTTGGGAGGTGAATCAGCACACAGCATACCTGTCCTTGTTTATCCTTGCCTATTCCTAGACATGTATTCTGGTTACCAAAATGTTGCTTCATCAGTCTTTTTGCTTAGAATTACAATATAAATGCTGTCAACTTCTCTAGTGGGAAGTTATGACAGGGTAGTTGGACAATTAATTTTAACAACTTGAAATTCACAGATTTAGAATGACCAGACCTGTGTTAGTTGCTTTTTATCTGTGGTGCAACCTGCCTTATGGAAGTTATCTCAAACTGGGGATTTAGAAATAATTTCAGGATATTTAAATAAAGTTTATATGTAAGTTTTTTTAAAGAATTGAAGTATAGTCAGTACTTCTCATGGGAATAAGCAGGAGGAGCAGAGAAACCCTGGATTCCAGTCACAATTTTGGATGTCACAAACACCTGACTGATACCAAGAAAAAAACACCAGGAGATGTCAGAATGTTTCTAAATAGCAGCATTCATCAGCTGTTACTTTGCTGACTTCTTAAGTTCAGTTATCATGTTTGGACTTGGTGTGGTGCCAGCAGAAAGAAGGATTTACTCATTTATTTTTCAGGGACAGTAGACCACATGTACAAATAGTTATACTCAGAAAATATAATATGCTGTACTAGATAGAAAAGAAAGAACTAGGAACTTGCATGATAGTACAGAAGAGGAAGGATGAAAGATCAGTTATTTAGATTTCAAAAGGATCTCCATAGTAACTGCCTTCATTTACAATACTTAATATATGTGTTGCTACCTCTTACTTCTCTGGTTGGGTGAAATTTATTTGGTCACCTAGAATTTCATGTGACTTATACCAGCAATTTATCTCAAAAAGTGTCAGAGATTTAAGTTAGAGAAATAAGAGTGAGCAGGGTAAAAAAATGGTGTTCTTTGGTAAGTTAAGAGGTAATAGTATATGGAAGAAAAGAAAAGACCCAAGAATTACATTCTGAAGGCTGACTATTTTATTTATTTACATCTGAAAGGTGTAATAAAAGTGTCATGGAAAGGATATTTGCTACAGGTATGTTATCTATATTGGTAAACAAGAACAGTGACAACTTAGAGCTGGAAGAATGAAAGTACAGATTTTGTCAAAATACTAGTAAACTCCTCTAGATACCCAGATGAAAAACTGCCACTAGTTGTTTTTCTCTTGTGCCTGCCTTGATCTCCAGTATATTTTCTGTAGAACTTCTGAAATTTTCACCCAAAATATGAGTAGCTATTCAGAAAGCTTTACATTTTTCTTCTACATTGTGCCTGGTATAAAAAGTAGAAATACTTGGCACCAACAAATGGTATCTGATCTGTAGGCAACAGTTGTACTCTGAAATGATGCTGAATGCCATTTCAAATGTTGTCAGTTAGATGTCTTTGGTGTATATTGATGCTTGTTCACATATTAAATGGTCTCAAGTGTGTTTTGGATGTGTGTTTTTTGTACACCATTAGTGAACACCTGTAATTCAGTTGGATTTTGGGGAAACTAGTAATAGTACATGTACATCACTCAATTTCAGTACCTGTATGGAAAGCATGCTGAAGCTTCTTGACTCTCTAAGAGTATATGTGTTTCTGTATGTTAGGACTTGGCATTCAGTTTATTTTATACAAATATCTTTTCCTTGGTAAAGTTATCTGTCCATTCTAAGGTTTTTTAATAAGACATTATCCTTGGTTTGATTGCCTTGTCATTTTCCAATGCTGTTGGGCCAGTGATGATTCTCTGCTGAGTGAAATTTAGAGGTACACCTTTTTTTCCCCCTTGGAACAATGAGTTACAATACAAGATTTTCCTTAGAAGAAACATAAGGTGAGTTTTGCTGTTTGCTTCTAGATGGAGTTTCATATGTCAGTATTTCTAATTGTCTTATCACTTAGTGATAGGATCACCAATAAAATATTGTGCAGTCTGTAGAAAATTCACAAGAATTTACATAGTTACTGTAAACAACGTGTTCTGCTTTGATTCTCTCACCTTCCTTGGTCGTGAATACCTGGTGCCTTATTAAATCATATGAACAAGGTCATCTTCACATTAGCAGTTTTAAAAGATCATCATTTACAATCTTTTACAAAAATGGCAAATGCTTTGAGTGGTGCTCAACTTTGCTTCTCTTATATAGAGGAGAGTCTGACAGGTCCCCTGCTGATAAAACAGTGGGATCTGTGGCAACAGTGTCATCCTACGCAGGATATATCTGCTGGCACAGCTCGTGGTCTAAAGAAATGTCTACTAGAAAAATGCTGGGTTGTATGAGGAAGTTTTGTCAGGAAAAATTCCAATTTAATTCTGTTTTCATTGATCTCTTATTTAATTTTCCAAGAGAAGTTTCTCTCCCTCAGTGGAGAATAAAGCACATTTCTGCTGTAGTTAATCATAGTTGGTCAGTAGGATGTAACTTCTAGGTAGGTAAACCTTAATAATAAAGAAGATGAATCAGTTCTAGAGCATCTTATTCTCTTCTGTTATGATCGGGGGTGGGGGGGGGGGTCCTCCTTGTTAGTTTTGGCACTTATGCTTGATATTGCAGTATACTAGGTTTTATGCATTTTGCTGTTTATATTCTTTAGATTTAGCATTTTATTCTGTGTTTGTGCAGGTGGCTTGTAAATATTTGTTAGTGTCTATACTGTCTAACGTTGTGACCCTTGACTTGGGACCCGGAAAATAGCTTCAAGAATTTTTCATGATCATTGTATGTGCCAGAAGTCCCAGTACTTTAAGAAGGTTTCCATTTCTTAGTCACCACTATAAGATGGCCAGTTGCCAAAGCTGTCACATCTGGACCAGAAAGTCGGATATTATGTTGTAGTCTACTTATGGTTCACCATCACCACTGATGATGCTGTTGCGGAAGTCCCAGACTGGACTCAGCAGCAGACCAGAACTAGATTCAGGTGCTGGATCCTGGAACTATATTCAGGAACTCATAGATTGGGATCAAAGGCAGAACAGACAGAGTCCTCCTCAGATACCAGCCACTGAAGAAGCAGAGCTTGACCCACATGATCCCTCAGCTTTATACTGAATATGACATATGTGAAATGGAATAACTCATTGGTGAGTTTGAGGTCACTTGTCCTGTCTGCTCCTCCCTGCAGGTGTGACCTTTTACTCTGTATCCCCAACGTCGTACACAAGATTTACCAGTGATCTTGTTCTGAATACCAACCCTTGATAGTAGCTATAAACACAGTGTAATCACTAGTAGAAGCAGGCTCTGTCTGAGAAATAAGCCATTAACTTCAGAAGGTGCAGTGCAGTTACTTAGAAGAGACTTTGCTGAAAAGTAAAATCATTGAACAGAACTAGTTCTGTTCTAACTCAAACCAGGAGAGTAATTTAGATATTTGTAATAATGGAAGAAGAGATCAGGTAATTTCCATTATCTTTTACCATGATAGCTACTTGGAATTTGCTTAAACCAAAATATTGAAGAAATACAGAGTGATTCACACATGGGATATGTTTTAGCTACTTACTATTAGAATCAAGAAAATTACCTTTCTATGCAAAATAGTTAAATTGTGTAATTTCTTTAGTCTCCTGCAAGTGACACTTGAAAAGGTTGGTTTTTTAAATTTATGACTATGTTTTTAAAAGTCCTGTTTACTGTAGGGCATGCTCATGGTCTCTTGAAACTTCTGTACATAACAGGGAGTGAATAATGGTCTTTAGTAGAGTTAGGAATAATATGTAATAGCCCTTATATCAAAAGTCACTACATAGTGCAGTTGTTTTCTGGATTGTATATAGTTACCCGAATTTCAGTGTGGGTAACAGGCAGCTGTGAAAATGTTCAATTCTTGTTGCCTACTCTGTTATTTTCTATTCCACAGTAAAAGTTAAATTTATTTTTTTTATACTAAAATGAATATTTTATGTCAAAGCATGAGGAACAAAGAAAGGGCTTTGGGGAGGAAGAAATGAAGTTTATATGTATAATTGGAAGCTGCACTGAAAAGGACATTTTGGTTAATGCCAGTTCCCATGGTTACTTGCAAATAATTATGTAGTTTTAGAAACACAAAACTTTTTTTGCAGTCTTACTTCCAGGCAGATAGGTGTCCAGCAGTTAGTTATAATTAGCTCTGTAAGATGTAAATTATGAGCCTTGATCTTCGAAATTGATGTTAGCTTACATATTTTACACCTGTACATACTGTACTTTTATTGGCTTTGATGATTAGATTTCCAGATTAGGCAATTCTGTCATATCAGGTCATTATCATAGTTTGTTCTAACCTCCACTAGTTTTATGGTAGGCTATGAAAGCCTTTAGAGAAACAGTTATTGTTTTCAAAAACAGCATCTATTTTACATTTAAGAGTTTTGTTTGTGTCTGTTAGGGCCTTTTTTTGTTTTGTACCTAATTTTATTAAATCCATTCAGATCATGGAAACCACAATGATGAAAATTCAGCCTGCCATGAAGGCTGGTCATAACAGACCACTGTTCTTTTGTGCTTCATTAGTAATAAATGTAAGTTTATCTTATCAGCAGTAGTAATATCATTATTATATTTGTAATGCCATATTAGCATAATGTGAAAAATAAATAGATTAGCTTCAGCTGCTCAGGTTTTTCTAAATTAAAAAGAACTCTGCCACTGCTTTATTTGCATAGCTGTCCTACATTGCCTGTCTTGGAACTGCACACTGCTTGTCATTGCAGGATTAGGGAAGTGCAGGTAGCTTAACATTGATCACAATTCTGAAATTCTATTCTGAGAAGATTTTGACACTTGTGTATGATGCATTTTCAGATAAATCTTCCTGTTTAGCTATATGTGAAATTTTTCAAGTTTGCAGCATTATTTTTATAATTTGTCAGAAATGGGTATAATAAGATATGTCATTTCATATTAGCCCTGCTGGTTTCCTGCTTCTCATTTTTTTGTCCAGACATTTTTGGTATCAGGTTAATAAATAACTTTTTTTGTAATTAATACCTGTGATAAAGTATTCTAGGTAACCACTTCATACTTTAAAAATAAAATTATATAATAAGCACTTATTCAGTATAATTTCACAAGCAACATGCTTTTTTCCTTCCCAGTGGAAGAGTTCCCAGGCTAAAATGTGCACAAACAAGTTTCTCAGAAAGATGCACCTCTTATAGCTGCTCAAAACTGTTGCTTTGAGAGCACGACATCTGGGCTGTATTATGAAAAGTATATTTGGAATTGCCATTCAAGTGAAATTAAAGTTCTTTATCACCAATAGATCCTTTATCAGTCTGGAAAGCTTCTATTCTGAAAAGCTTCCATTCTGAAACACTGGGAAAACATATGTAAAGCATGCCTGGATTTTAGTCATATTAATGAACTTGAAAGTGGATCATAAGCTTTCCTATCTTGTCAGTTCAAGTAGGAGATAATAAGTGTGACCCCACGGCTGTACAGGGTCAGTTCCAGAGGAGGAATGTGTTACAATATCTCGTCTCACATCATTGGTCTTTTTATGTTTTTTGTTTCTAGGAGTAGCTAGATTCTTAATAAGTCTTACATTCAAAAAGCAACTTCCTCAAAAAACAAACAAACAAGTGCCAAACAAAATAAACCCAAAAAGCCCCACCATTTTCCCTATTCTGCCATTGTTTTTCTACATCATTCTTCTCTTCACAACAAATTTCCACATCCATTGAGGAATCTTTTAAACCTCTTTTAAGTAATAACTAACTGGTCTCCCATTTTTCCTTGATTGTAATTTTATCTTTCTTCTATGCTCAATGTCTTGTCCTTTCATCCTATCATGATTCCAGTTTCTTGCTACCACTTCATCTTCATCAGTCATGTTTCATCTCAAACACGAGCATATGGGCTTGCTCATTTTTGCCTCTGGAGTTGATCTGGATCTGATTTCCCTGAGCATACAAATTGTTTTGCAGATTTCCACAGAGCTGACTCAGAAAAGTCTTGTTGTCTGGAAGGCTGGAACAGCTAAACCCCTATGAAATTACATGACACATGACAGTGGGCAACAGAACCATACTCCAGAATCCACCATGCATTGATTGACAGCTGTTTGTTGAACCTAAATGAATATGAAATGAATATGAGCTTGCTACCTGAGTTCCCTTGGAAGTGCCACTGCATGTTTAAACCACAGGCACTTTTTAGCTAACCAGGTGTGCTATTGTAGATGCTTATTGTCCATTCTGTACATAGTTTGTTCCTGTTTTTACCTTGGGATGAAGAGTATCTCACTGTGGTCAGTTTTCTCCAGGTTTTTCAGTGGAGCATAACTCTTCCTTACTTGCCTATTCTCAGGAAAGCTGAAGCAAGGTGGAAACCCTCTTTTTCAACTGCCACTTGAGCACAAGTCAAGGCATTCAAAATTTGCAGACTAAGGCCAGTTTAGTTTCAAAAGACTCATGAAGAAATGAAGTATTCTTTGATTCAAAGTGTCCATGACTTTATTTGGACTTATTTGGATTCAAATTATACTTGTACAAATTAAATGTTTAAAATGAGCTAACAGGTAACAAATCAATACATTTTTAATGGCTTGAAAAACATAGTCTTCAGCTTATTATTCGTGTGTCTGAATAAATTAAAGAGTATGAATAATATTATATTAAAATTATATAAAATTAATATATGAATAATATAATATATATGAAATACAACAATTTTTTCATTTTTTTTTTATATCATTCAGTCTTCTAATGTAATACAATTGTATTTGCATTGTAGATACACACGTGGGCAGACTAAAAACTACAGTTTTTAAATTAAAGATTGGAAAATAGGGATTGCTAGTAATAAACAAGCCTTTCCAGTTGGCTTCAGCATATGCAGTTTTAGTTGCAAGATTGTGTCTAAAGTAACTGAAGCAGAGGATTGCAGAATGCAAGAAAAATAGAGAATGCTCAGGGATACAGTGGATACTCAGACTTTTGTTTTATTCTCATTGTTTAGTGGGATATATATGTGTTATTCACACCTTTCTCTGAAGCAGGATTATTATTTTGTTCTGTGGGCTTTTCTGTAATGCTTAATGTTCTTATCTAATAAGGGTAATGGTATGGTACTTGGATGCTAAGGAAGTTCCAGCACCTATATGAAAACAGGAATATGTTTTAGTTTCATTTTATAAATGGGTCATTAGGGCACAATGCTCAGGATTGACCATTTATTTTGTGTCCAGTGAACACAAGACCTTTAACATCTTGACTCTTTCAGAATGCTACATTTTTTTGTAGCAGATAATGTATTAAATGCCTCCCTTGGAGGTACTTAAAACTGGAAGGGGGCGAGACACGTGTTAGCAGATTTCAGTTCTTTCTGAAGAGCAGCAAAGTACTGAGAAACTCTGTTCAAAGACAGATCCTGGTGGGGGAAGTGCTTCTATGCGGCATTGCTCTTTGCTTCTATTTCTGCAACTGCTGATGCTTTTCTCTGGATTTCTTCCATGTATAATAGATCTTGTCTTCTCCACACCAAAGTCTTTCCTGAGCTCTTCATGCTAGCTTTCCACATTTGAGTTTCTATTCACCTGTCTTCTGTCCCAGTCCCTTCCTGCCTTCTGACTCTTTTCTCCTTTCTCTGGCTTACTTTTCCTCCTCAGGCTGTTGGGCTGACCATGTCCATTTACAGTACCTCCAGTTTCCATCATTTCTCCATATCCAGTCTTCTTGCCCAGTGTTTGTCCAAAGGCATACAAATATATACACTCTGGCCAGCCACCCTCTTAGAAGATGTTCTTATGTTCATCAGTTCCTCTCTTTCTGATTGACAGCCAATCAAGTCTTTGTCTTTCATGATTTTTCATACTGTCTGGTTGCCAGTAAGGCTTCATATAGAAAAGATGGTCCTTTTATTCTGAGTTCCAGTATGTAGCACTGTGGCCATATTCTAGAAAATTTTCTCCTGTCCTACAGTAGAGATCTTTGGTCCTTCCAGTTTATAGCTGGAACAGGCTGATTGCAGATGGAAATTTGGCAATAAGGATGTAGTTTTTTAGTCTTTACTGCAAATAGATGAACTGAGATTTTTTTCTCTGAAGGCTTGTTCATTAGACAGATTTAGACACTTCACAGATACCAACACATTTCTGGTGCTATGGTGAACTTTATGCCAGACTGGAAACAGGTGGGGAAGTAAAAGTTTTTGAAAGGTTTGTGAGACTTTTCTTTTTTTCAAGAATGTCTTTTTTTCCTTAGTATAACATTTTTAATCAATTTGAAGAAAATATGCAGTGTGAAAATTTCAGTGGCCAACAGATTTGACACAGTGAACAAGCCTGACATAATCAGAAATACTTCAGTATTATTTTCAAGAGTATAACTCTTGAAAACAGGACTGAGGTTATTGCCTATCACATAGTGTTTAAAATATTTTCTTGTATATTTCTCCATAAGCTGTGGATTGGAGATAGACATCTTTTACAATAAACTGCTGTATTTCCTTTTTTATTAAAATTAGCATATAAGTGATACTTATTAAGCTGGAAGGTGAAACAAGAAAAAAATCAATTATAGGGTCTAACAGAGCATTGTGTTGAGATTTAAATGACTGCCATGAAAAGATAAATGAAGGGAGTTTTTTACTTCCAATATGTGACAGTTTGCTTCTATTGAAGAGCTTAAGCCTATTTTCATAAACTCATTTAATATTGTGCCATCTCCCTTTCTCAAGAAATCTTGTTAGTATGTGTTTACAGCAAGCTGTTTCACTAGTTTGATTGTCAGAACCTTGGAAAATATCAAAGTCAAATATAGAATTGCAAATTAATGCAAAAATGCTCTTAATATACTGATAGATGATATACTCAAATGTTCCTAATTTTGCACTTATAATTTTTTAATTGTAAAAGAGAGGAGGGAATTTAATGAGTGGAACGTGATGGCTTAGTGTTATTAGTTGCTGTAGGAACACTTTACTTGGGTGATATGCAGTTTTTCTCACAGAAATCTGCCAATAAAATTCAGTCCAGAACTGGAAACAAAATATTACCAACCAAACTAGTGTTTAACACTCCTGGTCTATTATTGTTTCAGCATTCACTGAACTTCATAGGAGTATCGTAGGAAAGGAAGAGGAAAAAATGAATAGTAAGTTAATATAGGTCATAACACTGATTAATGGGTATTTTGATAAGGCTAGAGACTAAATTAGATTTATTTTTTTTTAATGGTAGATACCAAATCTAACAACCTAATCTATCCTAAGAAAAGACTTTTATTTTCTCTTGAAAATTCACTATTCTGTAGAAGTGTTTTGTGTAAAACACTGTTGGCTTCTTACACATGCTCCGTGTATTTTAATGAATGTTTTGGTTAAGAATGTCTTTTCTAGGGAGATGGAAGTGTTTTGTGTCCATGTCTGTGAGTTTTTTTCCTTTCTGTATTTGAAGATACAAGTTAAATAAAACATGTAGCTAATTATTTAATGTCTCAAGGAAATCTTATTGTGGCATCTTTCTATAGAAAAACTGTAGATTATTAAGTCTATGGTAGTGCCAACCTATTATCCTTTGTTAATTTTTAAACGTAAACCCAAAATATTTGTTCAAAAGTAATTTGAAATATGTAATCCTAAAGTGGCAATTATGTTGAAGGCTTGGACAGTATAATGTCAAAGGAAGCATGTAAGTAAATGTAAACAGACATGAGCTTGGCATTGACTTAGGAAATTTATTTTTGGAACACACTGACTTAAATCCTTCGAGCAGTACAAAGGCTGGATCTGGGATAGTGAGAAGTGACAAAACCACTGATCCACATATTACGGAACAGTGGGAGGTTAGTTAAGAGTCTCAATACCAGACTTTGAACAAAGCTGTCAACATTTTGTTCCTTGTATCAGTCCTTCTTGCTCTCTTTTTTACTTGATAATTCCTGAAGAAGAAAGAAAATGTTGTGAGATGTTTGTCTTGTCAAAAGGATTATCATAAATGAAAACATATACCTGTGGTTTAGCAATTTGCTGTGGTGGTCTTAAGTTATCTTTTGATATGGGCTCTGTAACTAAGAGAGATGAAAAGCTCTACAAAAATCCAAACAGTTAATCAGTGCAGTGCTTTCATTTTCACCACATCTTTTGATTTAAATCCTGCATCTTGTTTGCCGTTTGTGAGAGTGAAGCTGAGACCAAGAACAGTCTGAGAGCGCCCTTGTAGTGACTGTCTGAAAGTACGAACTGTCCCCAGCCAAAAGACAGAATGAGGCTGTGCTCTCAGTCAGGATGAAATTTTAAGTTAGAGACAGGATAATTTCAGACAAAATGGAGAAGAAAATCACTTGTGCACAGGTCAGATGTATTTTCCTGCTTTGTCTTCAAATAATACATTTTTTCAGTTTCTAGACATACCTTGTGGTCTCTCTCTCTCCTTCTGTCTTTTCTGCTACTCCCTTCTACCACTTAGCCTTTCATACCATTTCAATAGTGGAAGCTGCACAACAGAAATAATCTTATCCTGCCATGAAATTAAACAGTTGTGGAGGAAGAACCTCGTCAGTCTGTGCTTCAGTGTAGCTGGATGAATTTTACCAAAAGATCTGTGTCCAGAAATACTGTGAGCTTTGGTCTCTGTGGTCACAAAAACCCAAAAGTAGTTGTTTCAGACTGTTTCTGATCATGGTTAAGGTGGTTAAATCTTTAGGAATGAGGTTTGGCCCAAATTTCTGTAGTCCCCTTCTCAATGCAATATTCAGCCTTCCTAGAATGAGAGCTCTACTTGCGTGAAAGTGATGTAATGTAAGTGACTGTTAAATTGTTGTGATTTTGTAATAGTATTAACTACCTGATGTCATTTTGATAGTAAGTAAATACAATTAATTTTATGTTCCATGGGGTGATTTGAAAGGATACAGTGTGGTAGCTTAATGCTGATTATTAGTTATTAGAATATAGCTTTGAAGGGGCTGCATATAGTACAATGCTGGTTTGTGTCCTTGCATGAAGGAGCAAAGAAGAGCAGGAAGAAAGAGGGAGATCAGATCTGAAATTTGACACACCCCATAAAATATAGCCAGGCCTTCTTTAGCTCAACAGGTATCAAACAGTTGTAGCAGAAGAAAAGAGATTTCCTTCAGCCTGGTTGCATTTTGGAGCCACAGTTAGTCTCCAGAGTTGCAGGAGCAACAGCAGCAGAATCAAATTCCCAGGAGGTGAGGAGATGATTTGGGAAGAAGCTGTATCTTGATCTCTCACTACGTCAATAAAAAGGTTTGCTCTTTTCTCTCTCCCTTTACCCTTCAGGAGTACACTCGCTACTGCTGAAGGAGGAAAAGAAAACGGAGAACAGAGATGAGAAAGGATCAATTTACAGGATATTTAGAAATAAAACTACAATAGATATTGTACTTTCTGAACAGTAAGCGAGTGCATCAAGCACTGCATGAACATGGTGGGTCATGTTGTGCTGCATGGTGGAACAGTTTACACCAGATACGGGCTTTTGAGTCCTACTTCTCTGGCTGAATTCTTACTCACATAAGCATTACCATTGCTTTTGTTCGTCAGGATCATAGAAAGCTACATATGTGAACTGCATGTGAATTCTTGGAGCTAGTCTACTATTTAAGTCTGGGCTATCTAACACTAAAGTTAAACCAGAGGGTTCCTGTGCCATGCCTGGAGCTGTGTGGCAGTGCTGCTGTGCGGTTAAAAAAAGCTTCTGAGCATGGCAGCTTTCCCAAGCTGTGACTGTAGAGGGGAGACTGAAGAATGATAAAGATTCTGGAAAGAAATCATTGGTCCCGAGAGCCTCAGAGAGAGTTTAAGGCGCTCTCTCTCTCTCGCTCTCTCTCTCTCTCTGATTTGCTCTGGATCACTATAGGAAAGCTTACACATCATCACTATCCCCACACAATAGCAGAGTTGATGTGTTCGTTCAGAAGCAGCTCAGTCTCTGCCCAGAGCCGTAGGAACTGTTGGTCTCCTGCTGATTTCCCTTCCTGGCTGAAGTAAACGATGTTTAATGGCTCAAGCCAAGCAGTTTGGTGTGAGGAGGGACAGTGCCTCGGTGCTGAAGCTCTAGTCAAACATCCAGTGTCTCAACTGACTCCAGAATAAAGATGATATGAAACAAGGTAGGGAAACCAAACTATACTGTTGCTGTAGACTGAGAAGTACTTTTGTTGAAAAGAAACCAAAGTGATTTGTTGATGTGGCTATGAAAGTTGTGGAAGGAACCTGGCCCATCTTTACTTGATCATTCTCATAATGCATATTCAGTTTTTCCAATGGTTAGGAAAAGGCAGATATCAAGCTCAGTGTTTTAAGAGACACCTACTTTTGCTTGTCCAATGCGAGACATTTTTATTCAAACCTCAGTCCTGGTGCAGGAACTGTGCTCAGTAGTTGCTGCAGTGGCGGGTGGGGGGAGTGCTGGGAGGAAAGTGCATTGGATGCTAGATGAAAAGTAAGTGTTTACTGAACACTGAAGTCAAATGTCAAGCTAATTGCTGGTAATTTTGTTTTCAGATTGCCTTTTTGAAAACCTGGGGCTGGTAGATTTCTCTTTTTCCCTTTCTTGTTTTTTCATCAGTTGAAACCTGAAATGTGAAGTATGGTTATTAGGAAAACAGTGTGGTCATTGCTTTGAAAGGATGATGCTGACAGAGAGCTGCTTATAAACTATTTGTGTGTTTCTTTGCCTGAAATTTGGACAAGCTAGCCACTGAAGCAGAAAAAGCACAGCCAGTGTTGTCAAATATTATTGGTGCAATGTGCCTTTATATGTGCCTGGCTGAGCAGCATCAAATGGCATTTGACATGGCTCTTTCCCAAGGCTATAGCTTGCCGCATACAGCAGGCTCTCAGTTAAATCACTTTTATATTTTGCATTTATACACACACATACGTGCATCATGTTTATAATCCATAAGGGTGATTTCCATGAATTTGTAAAATACTCCTCCACCTACCCTGCCTAATTTTTTCATTTCATATTAATAGGTGACTTTGAAAAAATCATAGCATCTTCCCCAAAATGGTATCTTTGAGTTAAATAAGCCTTAATGCATCTAACTATGGTGTACAGCAGTCACAAATATATTTTCTGAAGTATTAAGAAAGGACTAAAATTAGTGATTTAACAGTTGTTTAATTATACATGTAGGGGGTTTTTTTGATTGTTTCTTGGATTAAGACTTTCAGACCTGTAAGTCTGGTTATTTTATGAAGCACTGAACTCTTTCTGTTAGCTATAGTTGTGAGGAAGTATAAACAGCATTTGTTCTCTCTGCCCTCAATGCAAATAGAAATCCAGCTCCATTATGTAACATGTTCTGCACAAATCACGAGGAAGTGCCACAGTGTATTTAAGTATCATTTTTTTTGAACAGGCTGATGCTTTAGCAGCATTTTTTTTAGAATGCCACTTTCCTTGTTAGGATTCTTCTGTTGAATATTCATTTTTCAATTCATAATAATAGTATTTTGGAGTCATAATAACTGTGATGCCCTAGATCTGCAAATACAGAATTAAAGAGATGTTTGCTTCTTGTATTTTACATTTTTTACAAGTCGTCTTCTATCCAAATAAATTACCTAAAGAGTAGATGTTGACAGTGAGAGCAGGTATCTGGTGTAGATATGAAGATTTCACCATGTACTTCTATTTTAGTCAAATTAAGGCTAATCTAGACCAAATAATAGTGGCATCTTTTCTGCATGCTGTTTATGTTTTTCTGTTCACTTTGGAATGAGTTGAAAAACACCTGCCAATCCATATTGAAACACTTGTGTTTCATTGACTGCTACCTGCAGGGACTATCCCAGTAATGACTGTGTAACAACTTGGGGGTGAAAATGATCTCTCTGTCTAGTCTTCTGTGGGGCAACTCACTATGGAGAAAGACAAAATGGTCAAATCTTCTCTGCTGTTTTGCCCTAGACAAAATCTTCTCAGTAAGATTTTGTTCACCATACCTGCTTGCTGCCAGCTTCAAGCATGAGGGGTTTTAGCCCTGGATTATGAAATTACAGTTTTATTAAAGCCTGTTCTGTCTGCTGTGAACTTGGTAAGAAAAATCTCCACATTAACTTTTAGCTTAGATAGTAGTCTATCCTGTTTTGTTTTAATTCTTCCAAAATCAAATTCCAAAGAAAGAATTACGGAATTGATTTTTTACAAGCTAGAAATTAAGTTTAGTGAGGGCATCATGTCAGACTACTTAGGATTTGTCATCTTGTCACCTGTTAACTCAACTGAATTACATGATAATCATAAGTGCACTATTAGTATGTAATATGTTGTCAATTTAAAGATTTGATTTTAAAGTAGTTTCAAGACCACCACTGCTACCTAATTTTTCTCCTAATCTAGGCAAAATAATTCATTGTTTCAGTGTTCCTTTTCTTCCTTTGAAGGGAGAAAGAGGTAAATGAAGGGAAAAGGAGGGAAGAGGAGTAAAGAGTATATGGTATAGAAGCTATTCATTAGCTTCTGTCAAATGCACAGAATAAACTAGCTGGATCAGAGATGAGAAGAAACCTGTAATCTTTTCCAGTTACAGCAATAGTAGAACATTTCACAGAATCACAGAATCATTACGGTTGGAAAGGACCCTCAAGACCATCTAGTCCAACCGATTTGTTCTAGAGTTGGTTACAAAATGTTTCAGAGACCAACCTGATGTTCTGGAGTAAATGTTGTAATTATTCTGTAGTTTGAGCTTAACTATGGTTCAACATTTTTTGAAAAGAGCACTTGTGAACCATGCCACTGCTCAAGTTTTATATCCAGTGTTTGCCTTAACAAAATGCAGTGCACTGTCCCTTCCAGAAGATACCAAAATTTCTAGGCAATCTTTATTCTGAGGATTAATTTCTTCTATTTTTGTTATAACAGAAAATCATGCTTTCTATAATGCATCCTCTTAATGCAGGTTACTTTTTTAGGAGATACAAGTTTTATTTTAAAAATTTAACCTTTCTAACTTCTAAAATGAACTGATTAACATTGAATTCAAGCTTCCAATTTCTATTTTGTTTCTTTGGTCTTCTCAAATAGTAAACATGTTTTCATTAGACATACTCTACTACTGGTTTTGTAAGTGGCCACATATTCATGACAATTGACCTTTTTTTTGTAAACCACCATTGTTTCCATTATTCCAATGAAACTAAAAAAAAAAAAAAGTATTATTTTGTTTGTTTTAAATGTCTCCCTACTCCATTCCTTCCTAATTGCCTTCAGACCATTGTTTCTTTCAAATAATTACATTTCTTTTCTGTAGTGATTACCAGATGACCCTGTCACTTATTTTTGATTTCCTAATCCTTTTCATGTGTTTTGGGATTGTGTTGGGTGCCCATAAGTACAAAGAAAATATCTTTTTGACAGGAAATTATTCTGGATTAAGTAGATCCAGAATGTTATGTTCTAGAAGTAAATCTGGTTTCTTACCTGCCTCATATCGAGACTGCATCCAGTAATGGACTAAAAAGTGGAACCAGGTTCAACAACAGTAAGAAGAGTAGGAAGAGAAAGGGTTCAAGTCAGTCAGACCTTTTACAGCTAATTCTATTTGGTCTGGAAATCTTTTATATTGTGCTTTGTACTTCTTGTGTGAGGATTAGACTTAGAAGTTTCTTTGGGGAAAAAATGTGCAGCCTAAACAGAAAACAGCCCCACAGAATATTGAAATCTTACTGCATGGACGGTAGGTGGATTTGTAAAGAGACTAAGAGCAAGTTGACTCATAAAATCCTCTAGCAATTAATAATTGGAAAATATTTAAATCCTGAAACATGTATAAACATTAAATTACGGCATCTTATCCAAATTATTAATTTAGCAACTCTTCTTAGGTTAAGCCTGGTTTTGATGAACTGATTTAATATTTCAGTACGTGTATTTATTGCAGTATTACTCAGATATCCCATTCAAATTTAAAATAAATATTCCATGCTATTTTGAAGACTTAAAAATGGAGTACTAATGGAGTTGTCCATGCAGTTGTAGAAACATTAGACACTAACTGATAAAGGATGTGGGGGTTGCATATTAAAGAGTGAGACACTCTTAAATTGAATTGAAATACATGAAACTGCTTTGGTTTAAATTGCTCAGGATAGGTGGTTTTGGTTCTTTGATTTTCTGAGGATATTGTATACCATAAAATGTCACTTAAACTCTAATTAAACAGTATACAGGAGAGTGATGAAAGAATTTTGAAGGATTTCTGATGGGAAAAATAATCTAACATTCAATATGAAGCAAATGCAAAGTTGGCAAAAAAATGATGTCTGAATGACTCCATAGCCATTTTAAGCATGTAATGATACTCACTGTTACTACCTTTGTAGTTCCATTTCACAGTAAGAGGAAGGTGGAGGTCTAAGGCTGCAACTTTTAGTATTTCCATAGAAAATTATGTTAGTTTAAGTCCAAGGATTGGTCTGCCCTATTTATTTTCGTGGACTTCAGTCAAGTAATCACAAAGACACTGAGATGAAAACAGCTTCCATACAGGATTCTGTAGTTGTTCGCAGCTATCTTGAAAGGAACAGGCACGGAGAGTGCTTTTGCTCTGACTCATCTGCCCTTCTGACACTGCCTTCCTAAAAGGCTGAAGATGGACCTTCATCTTATTGTTGATCTTACTCAGTTGAAGTCAGGGCAAAATGTGTTTGCCAAGAAGACAACGCTGATAATTGTAAGGAATTATGAGAAGAAGGAAGTAAGCATCGTGTCTTCATTGTAAGCAAAGCAGAAAGGTCATGAACAGGGTGAACACAGAAGGAAGTCACTGCTGGCAATTTTCTTCAATCAACATTAAGGAATAAAGTCATTTTTGAGTGGAGAACATTTGCATTTTGCATCTTCAATCAAGGCTCCAAGTTGGAGGCCTGGCATTTCATACATTTACTACTCCAGGGTCACAGGAGCGTACATGAATAGATAAGTTTTCTCCTGAATGCAAAGCATTTCAGTGTGATTTTTGTTCCTTACTGGAATTTATAGTAAAAGCTGAATTTAGGCTTCTTATGATGATGGTGTGCTTTCTTTTTATTCTGAACCTGTTGTAAAACCAGCATGAATAGCTTTCGGTAGAAATTCAGCAGTTGGGCTGAATTTTACCTCCACTAGTGCTTGACAGAATTTGATCACTATTGTGATAGTAAATGAAGTACTCATTGTAGATCAAGAGCCAACCTGTTAAAATACCAGAGAAACATGTAACAAAAAATGCAGTCCCTGTCTGAAAGAATTTGGTGCTGAGGAACGTGTTAGATATAAACACTGTACTTGTGTTAAGACTTGCAGGAGAGTGTAGGGGGCCACTGAACTATGATGGTTCCCAGATTACAGGTAGCATCATGAAAGGGAGGATGTTCTGCCTAGTTACTGCAGCACTTTCTAAAGTCATTAAAAAAGACCCCAAATCATGTAACAAGATTTGATTCCATTGTTGCCAGTTTGTCTTTAGGATCTCTGTTATTTGTTGTTATTTTAGAAGAAATGAATAGATAATCAAGCTTAGATAATCAATCAAATCTTAGTTAGTCTCTTCTACAGGGCTATTGCCATGTGTGAATACACATGGCATAGAGTTACATGTGATTACTGAAATCTACCTTTTTTTATTAAAAAAGAAGCAAGTACAAGAAAACCACAGGATGTTTTTGCCTTTTAGCAATTATTTGTTTGAACTGTCCAGGTGGAAAATTGTCTAGAGACTTCATGGTCATTTTTGCAGATTATGGCAGCCTAAAAGTGAAGGTGTGATGTACAGCATCTTAGACTTTGTCACTGTTCCAGTGCCTGCTTGCTAGTGAAGACAGTTTCTGTCTTACTGAGAAGAGGGATAAAAGTGGAAAAATCCATAAAGTATTATCAGTGACAACATGAATTCTCATCAAAGGGTGGTGGTAGTAGCTAACCATTTTTGAGTGTATAGATGGTACACAGGACATACCATTAGGCTGTGATAGAGGAGTAATATGCTCAGAGTAGATTCCAAAAACTTCTTTCCAGGTTGGTTGTTTTAATGTGGCTTCTGTATTAGTTTCAAAACTAATTGCATAAAACTGTTTTCTCTCCCTGGATTAATAAAAATTAAGATGGAATCATTAATTTTCAATTACTTCTGTGGTAAAAGTTCTGGTTAGTTCAGAGAGAAAATTGAAAGAACTGTATAGAGGTGGGAAACAAAGTTAGGAAAAATGTAAATGGGGAGACAACTTGCACTAGAAGAAGGATATCTATTGTGAAAAATCAATGAGGTGCTTTGCATTTAGGTCATTCTATTTTAACCTAAACCTTGTGTAAAAACTCAACCAGCTATCACCCAGTGTAAAAATTTTGAAGTTGACTGTTCTGAGCCAAAGAAATATTTTCTTTACATGGATAGAGAAACATTTGTGAAAAACATTATATAGACATTTAGAATAAGAGTGTCCTTTATTCCATTATGTAATTTAGTACATAACAACCTCAACTGATGACAACTAAATTATCTCTCTATTATCTGCAGAACAATACCACTATAAACAGTATTAATACAAGCTCCTGCTGATTGCCATAGCAATATACTTCATCTTTGCTCTTTAGGTTCAGCTCTTGATGTGAAAATAGGTCAGTTTTTGTTCTCTGCTGTGTATCAGCATGTATGTCAATCAAGCAGGTGATGAACATATGCCCGTTAGGGGTTATATTTGAGATCATCAACTCATTTCATTTAGGCTGCTAAACAGATGGTTTCTCTTAGTCCCCAGAGACATTGTCTGGATTTGAACAGCATATGAGTGTGAAAGAATCTGTTTATATTCACCAATCTCCTCAGTTGAGCTTCTATCTACTAAAATTTTAAAGGCGTAGGTTTTGTTCTGTATGAACAAAGGATATGAAAAATCACTGTATTGAATTAGTAAGTAATTAGTGGAATTTCCTTCAATTAAAACTGAACACACAAGCCTGCAGCCTTGCATATTGAGTACATTCTTTAAACCAAAGAAGACACCAATATAACTTGAGATAGAGCTGTGATATAAAACTTTCCAGCATATTTTAGTTTGATAAATTTTTAAGGTGATTTGCTTTTTGTGCCTTTCTTTTTTCCCTGATGGCTCTTTTTAAGCTTTTCTAGGTTGTGTTTTCCACTGGATTTTTTTAAGTTTCTCAACCATTTGGCAAATAAGGAAATAGCATTACACTCAGAACAGAAATATGCTGTCTAAATTATTTCAAGTAGTGTGAATAAAATATCAAAGTAATCTCACGGATTTTGCTGTGAATGAGAAACCTCTTCTTTCAATTATGAATTCTCCTACCATCCAATGACAGATTTAAGTTATGCACTATGGTCTACATTTTTGTTTCTTCATTTTATTTTATTTTTTGCCTCTTTCTTTCCACTAGCAGTGCAGTACACTTGAATCTGATTACTACTGTTTGATTTGCTGCACCTTTTAAAAGCCATAGTCAGGATCAACATGCATAGTCTGTCTGTTGCTAGATGCAATGTAATATCAAGACAGCAGAGCTAGATTTAAATGAGTTTTTGAGGATGCTTGGAGCAGTCTATCAAGGGGAGCATAGGTCTTATGTGTAATTGTTTATTCCCCTCAGCTTGATACAAACATGCTATCAATACAATTTCTGTGAGACAACATTGTGGTTCACTCTTACATACATGAGCACAAAAGTGTTTCTAAGTTGTATTAATACATGTATTAATTTCATTGCACATTAATATAATACAGAATCTTGATTGTTTATGTAAGATTTATTCTGTCTAAACATCAGCTTAAATACTAGAGCATCTCAAGCATTCAATGTAACAGAGACTACTGTTAGTGCTGTTTAGTGGAAATCAAATCTTCCGATGGAAAGTATTTTGTAATGACCACAAAATCATTATGTAAAAGCACATATACTTGCAACTGTGGGAAAGAGAAATTCAGTTAAAATGCATATTCCTAACATTAACACTTATATATGCAGCCCTTCTAAGTGTTTGTACTATATTGAAGTCAAAATGGTAAGTTTGGGTATACAAATATAAGGGATCAATACATTACTATATTCAGAATTAAATATGCAGAGTGTTCTAGGTTGATCCTGGCAAGCAAAGATATTTCTTTGTTGATAGGCTAATGTTTGGGAAGCTCACCAAAAAAAAGCACTTGCATGTATAGCAAGTAAAAAAAATACAGTTTTAAGACTAAATTTATGTGGGGTAGTTTTAGTGTTTAAAAAGTTTCCTCTAAATCTAGAATTTGAGAGGGTTTTGCTTTACTTACCTAAATGAGATTAAAATACTAAAAAATTACCCTCAACCCATTTCTCCAGATATTGTATTCAATTAGCTTTATTTTTGCAATTAATACTTTAATTAACACAAGAGAGCAAGATGAAAGTGGGTCTCAATCACAGGTGAATGGAAAGGATATGATTTCTTACCAAATGCAGAGGAACTTAAAATAGTCATTGTTTGCAGAAACCAAGCATTTATGTTTTGTTATAAACCTCCCAGTATTTGGGGTGAGAATGTTTTTAAGCCTCACCCTCTGGAATGAAATTGTTTACACACAAACCACTTCTCTCTTTAAGGTCATTTTCTAGTTCTTTATGGGGAAAAAAAGGAACCAATACTTCTAGTCTCTTCTATTTTTACAGCTCAAAACCCTATGTGTGGCAAGTGATCACATAGTTACTCCTTTAAAAAAAGAAAGAAAGAAAAATAATTTCAATATGCTTAAAGGTAGCTTCTGAATACATGGAGTGCAGTGTGGTTTTTCTTTTCTTCATGAGCATTCAGCATTCATGGAGAGCAAGCAGCTGTGTGGTGCTTAGTTGCCGGTTGAGTTTAAACCACAACAGTTTAAGTAGAAATCAGGATAATGCTCAAACTACTTGTTAAAGCATATCCTTAGAAGCTTCTTCTGTGAAAGGGTTTTCTGCTGTGTGTTGTGTATTTTAATAGTTAAGTAGGCTACTCAGAGCAGACATGGCTGTGATGTGTGTTCATCCTGTGGAATAGAAATCAGCTATGATACTTTTATCATAGTCAGTAAGCCATTTCAACTTGTGGGGGATGATATGTATTTATAAGGAGGCATTCAGTACCTGTGCCATGTTTTGGCTTCTTTGAGTGTTGACTTAGTGAATTGGGAGACTATTATCAGTTCTGGGATGAGAATATCCAAATCTAAATTACTGTGTGGTAAAAAGCTTCCCTAGGAAGCTTTTCCACACTACATTACTACATTACTACATTACAGTCATGATTGACTGATGATGCTTCACCCTTTTCAGCTATGAGGGATCCCTTTAATTTACTTGTCACAAACTAAAACGATAAACTCTCTTTCTTGGGTAGAGTCCCAGCTTCTGACGAGAAAGGAAGTTGTCACTTAAAATCCCGAAACAAAGTCATAGTCATAGAATCATAGAATGGCTGAGGTTGGAAGGGACCTTGAAGATCATCTAGTTCCAACCCCCCTGCCATGGCAGGGACACCACATGCACTAGACCAGGTCATCCAGGGCCGCATCCAGCCTGGCCTTCATTCTCATCTTCCTGTTCCTTTTTAACTTTGGTCAGAATGTGGGAAGATATGAAAATGAAAACTTAAAGGGATCAGCAGTCTTAAATATGTACGGGTCTATCATTTTTCAGTTTGAGTTGAGTGGAAAACAGGGGTTTACTCCAGACTAGAACTGACTGTCCCTACAGAAGCAGCAGGCTAGCACTTCGTAAGGGTTTACAGTTGTGGACTTCAAGACAGGCGTTTTTCAATACATGGGATACATGTATGACAGCTTTTGCTGAGTTATCCTAAGGTTTGCATTAGTGAGAGACACAGTTTTTATCTCAGGATGGAAGGAAGCAGGACCTGCTGTCTCCCTAGTTAAAGTAAAATGTAAATGATGACATGTTAAGGTGCTAATGCCTTTTGAGTGTCAGTTTAGCTTGTATCACTCATTAGAGTGGTAAATGAAAGAATATGCTGCTGCCTCTGAAGTAATACCAGTAACTGAGCTTACCTGCAAACTGAACATTTCTGGTTATCTTTGCTTTAAATTTCTGTGTATGTCACTCAATATTGTTAAGAACACTTGATACTTCAGGCAGGTACTGCTTCTGTCAATAATTATATAGTACTTACAGTTGTATTTGAGGATGTCTTTAAGCTATCTAGCTTCTTAAGAAATGCATTCTGTTTGGTAATCTAGTTCATTCCTATAAAAGACATGAACTAGACTTGGGAGTCTTTCCATTAATGAGTTTTCCAGGCTGTACAGAATAGCTATTAGGATGAAAAAAATGTGACTTAGTGAGGTTAAATTAGATTTTTTACTACTCACAACTGAACTTACTTATAGTAGCTGGAGTGAGTTTCTAAAGCAGATGAAAAAATAGAGCAGGAGGCACATAGCAATTTTTCATTGTTATTACAGGTGATGTATCTAAACTGGCAGTATGCAGGCGTAGGAAGGGCATATAAATTAGACCAAAGGAATTTCTTTAGACTTTTTCAAAAGCCTCAACAGAAGTAAGAAAAGGAATGAACTTCAGTGGGATGTGTGAATGAACATCTTCATCATCTTTACCTGGCTATCTTTCAATGCCAAAAGGAAAAAAAAAAAGTACTGGAGAGAAAAGTAGTTTTGGGCCTTTGTTCTGCACTAAATCAAAAAACAAATACGACATTCAAGGAAAATCTGTACAAACTTACCTTAGTTCCTAATATCATGTGCATATTACAGTCATTTTTCATTTTGAAAAGAATGAGATTACCAACGACCAATTCAAGGAAAACATTTTTCATAGCTGGCTGGATCTTTCTGTTCCAGGGGTATTACTACAGAACTGTGAATTTCCTGCCACCTCAAGTTTTAGTAATATTAGATTAGAAGTAGTTAGCTGGGTGCAAGGACCACTAGTTTCTGCTGTTGCAAGTTAGACTTACTTGGCACCTTTTGTTTGACAATCACAGTAGAGGACTACTGGTAAAACTGGGCAATGACTAATATAGGTACTGTCAGTGCTGTTTCACTCTTTCCTTGAACCATGTAACTGGTAATGAGGCTTCTCTGGCACAAACGCTTCTACAGTACTTGATACAAATATCTATTTAGAGCACAAATAGATGTGTACAAACTAGACATGGCTTTTTGTAGAGTAAATGAAGAAAATTATTTTTCCTCACCTTGTTGTTAAATTTTATCAGGGTAGGCACTTGATCTTCACCCACTGAACTGGTAAAAGAGCTACATTTTCAGAGACCCTTCTGTCCTAATTTCGTTTTCTCTGTCCCTCAAGAGGTTATAAAGGAATCTATCATATATAGTTACATTTTTTACCAGAGCATATTCTTAGTATATATAAAGGCAATCTCCATAACCTCGCTGGTTAGCCCACTGCTAGTTTCTGAAAATATTTTATTTTTCATTATATCACAGAATCACAGAATGTTAGAAGTTGGAAGGGACCTCGAAAGATCATCTAGTCCAACCCCCCTGCCACAGCAGACCTAGAGAAAGAAGAAAATGTGTCCAAGAAAGTTGGAAAGTGCCTGAAATAGTTCATCACAGGCTTGAAGCCATTTTCTTCATTCCCTCAGTAGTGTACTTTTCCCTTTTTCTCAAATGCAAGTATTTTTCCAAACAAAAGGGGAAATATCTTTGTTCAGGTACTGCTGTGGTAGTACTCCAAAATGGATAGCATTTGGGTTGTAACTACGTGTGACAAAGGAGAGGGTGATAAATTTGTCACAGGTGAACATGGAAGTTTCACAGTAATAGTAGTAGGGTGAGAAATATGAGACCTTTCCTCAGGTATCCTGCCCACACAGTGTCACAGGGCAGCCACAGCTGCTCGCCATCACTGCCACTGCCTCACAGGGACTCATGGGCCTGGCAGACAGATATCAGTTTGTAGCTCTCCATCATCTCCAAAACCTTCTACCCACACACCACACACCTCCTGTTGTCATGGTGTATTGTGTGGGTGAGGCCATGCCAGTAGTGGACAACCTCTTGCTTAATGGGAATATTTGGGGTTTTAACATTAGTAAGACAAGTCACACATGCAGGAGGCTGTTGCTTTGGGGTCTTCAGATGATCTTACTCAAATACCTCATGGTCTTATGAACATTCTATTTGCTTTATCTTGCTGTGTTTATATCACTAGCCTCCTAGTCTAAGCAAGCCGTGGTTTCCAGAGTCAAACAGCCGATCACTGTCCCTTTCATCTCCTGTTGCCAGTTTCTTCCTCATGTTAATTCTGAGTAGTGATCTCCAGGCAGCATTCTTCCTGTTACTCACTAGTCTCTGCTACCATCAATCTCACAGCAAATGTGATTTACTTCCTCCTGCCCAGCTGCATGCCTCATAAGACTTAGTTCTTCCTTCTTACAACTCAGTGCTACTGAGGTGAGTGCACTCACCTCTCTGCAGACCCCTCCAGACACAGATTTGGGTGAGCTTCTCAGGTGGTACCCAGCCTGTAGCAGAGGGTCTCTCCAGCCTTCTCTCTTGCAGAGCATGAGAAGCTGAAAATTCTCTACTTAGTATAAACGCTACTTAGCAACATGTAAAACATCAGTGTGTTATCAACGTTATTCTCATCCTAAATTCAACACACAGCACTGTACCAGCTACTAGGAAGAAAATTAACTCTATCTCAGCCAAAACTGGGACCAATTCTAAAAGTTTTGCTTCTCACGTTCCTTAGACAAAATTCCTACGTGTTTCACTGCAGTTTTCACCTTGCACTTCCTGATTTAAAGCACACACAGGACCAAATTAATAAAACAGGTGCTTGTGCTTTGTCTAACAAACTTGCATCTTTCATTGCATGTGTTTATCAGTGCCACAGACAAGTTTTATTTGTAAAAGAAGCAGAATGTTTTGTCCCTTCTCCAGCACCATCACTTTCTAGATCGTTTATACATTTTTGCAACATATTTTCAGCTAGTTTGTTTCCATAGGTTACCTTTAGATGCACCTCCCCACACTTCTGGAGCTCACTGCTAGGGGAATGTGGATGGGATCAGATAGCAGTGCTGGCTTGACATATTTTAATACAGGAAGTGTGAAGGTGAAAACCACAGTCAGCAGTGCCAGTCAAATGGATTAGTAGTGTTGCTGAAACTGGAAAAAATACTAGGGCAGGGTAAACTGATCATTTACAGTAGTTTTTTAAAAAATCATTGCACTGTCTCATCTTAATTATAATGATTTGAGAACTAAGGACTGAGATTCATTTTGTCCAGTTGTAGGTACTTATCGGTTGGGTGTGTAAGTTTACAGTACAGACCTCAGCTGGTTTTACAGCTGGTGGAAGGGCAATTAATCTTACTTTATTTCAACCTCTGTTATTGGAAGGGATGACTCATCTTCCAAGGAACCTGTTTCTCACCATTGACCGTGAAGGAACATAGTGTCTATTAAATTAGGGCAGATGAATTTGCCATACAGCTTGCTGTGCCCACCTCCTGGAAATATAAATCATGTCTGAAACTCAAAATACTTAAGGGAAATGCATAATTAGTTCACAGAAGTGGAAACAGCAAATATTTTGGATTTTCATTGGTAGTGAATCAAAAGTTTAGGTTAATATTTATAGTTAAAGATTTTATTTTTTATGATTATCTGTTTTTCCCCAATAAATCATGTGTAGTTTTTATGCTGGGTGGAAAGGAAGATAAGATACTTTTCTTCTGTTAAGCAGATGGTTCAGTGAACAGGTCAGATCTGCTTTTGCCCCATGAATGTAAGATATTCTGAAAAAAGATGCAGGAAGATATCTGAGAAGTGTAAAATGATTTTGCTTGATGCTGACATATGATGACCTCATCTAGTATAAACATTAACTACTTTTTTTTTGCCAAACCACTGGGAGGTGTTCTTATGTGAGAAAATAAGTCTTAGAAGCAAAAATCCTTAAAAATTAAATCAGATGTTTGGTAAAGTTTAATATTTAGATCACAATAATGAGTCTCCTAAAAACTAGTACCCAATAATTTCTGAAAATTGTATCCATTTAATGTGGTTTTTAGTGGTAATTTCAAACAAAGACAATTGAAATTACCTTTAAAAATGTCACTGCACAGATTTTGGCACCAACAGGAAGTCCTTAGTCTTGTTTGTCATGAAAAGTCATTGTGTTGTTTACTGCAAAGCTGTGAGCCTGAGGAGGTGGCTTTATATTTATGTTAGATATCATAATTAGAGAAAAATCCTTTACAATCTGACAAAAATTAATCTTTCAAAGTAATCTGTGGACAGTCAGGGTTTGCAAATCATTTGTTTTTTTCAACCACTTCTTCTCTATGGAATTCTAATAAGGGAAGTTCTTTAAATAATACTAATAAAAAAAATCAGGAATTGTTTATGATGTATGATAGTAGGAACAAAGGCAAACCTAATGTTGCTAGCACTCTATAAAAATCAGTCATACTTAAAATTTGATGATTTTCTCATGCCTTCTCAGAATCATTTTACAGTCTCTTTAATTTTACTTGCTCTTCTCCCTTTGTTTTGTTATGACTGGACATTTTTCCCCTTCCCTTTTTCTGCCTTCTCATTTCAGTTTCCTAAGCAGATCATGAATCCAGCTACAATCAAAGTGAACTTTTGAACTTAGTGTTCTTCAGCTGATTACTAAATGGGCATAATGAGGAATCTCAGTTTTAACAGTGATTTCGTGAGAGTAATTCAATAGCATCTTTCAGCTGGAGGTCCCAAAGTGCTTTGTAAAATGAGGCAGTATTATTATTGTTCCACAAATAATAAAAGAAATGGAGCAGATAAATTTAGACATGCTTTTAAAAAATACTCACCTTTGAAGTAGGGTTCTAAGTCCTTTAGGCACTCAGATTCTAGGTTGAGCTTTACCAAGGTAACTACCTCGAAGCTCCCTCTGAACCTATTGAAAGCTGTGGGAACTCAGTATGCCTAAAAATCAGGGAAAAAGGCTGAGAATAGAACAGTTGCACATTTATGGAATGAACAAATGAGCTCAAGACAGGAAGTTTTCATCTTCCTGGTGTATACATTTGTCTTACTGGATAAGTTCTTCATGATACTTTTATCCTCAAATGCTTAACTATGGCATTAGAATGTATTTCAGGCACTTACCTTTGAAGGTCTTCACCAAAGTAGTTTTCCTTACATCCCAGAGACCTCAGGCACACAGGAATGTTGCATCTCTTCTTCAAAGTCATAACATACAGAGCATTTGGTACAGTTTGGTGGGTGAAAGAAAGAATATGGCTTGTAACCGAGCAATTAACTTTACAAGAAAGAGAGCTGGGAGTTTAGATAATGCTGATGTCTGTATTAGATCTGTGATGATGCAGTGGATTTGGGTCCTATAAAAATTGGTAGCTATACCTGTACCCATTCAGTTCACCTTCTGTTGGGATCATTCAGAGATTATGTCTCTGGAACAGAAACAATTTTAATATTATATTGTTTTGTGGAAGTAGCAACCTGTCACCTTTTTGAGAGTTAATATCCTGGTAGTAATACTTTCTGTATTTTTTCCCCATGGTATTCCTAGTCAATATGAAACAGCCCCCCATATGTCCTGGGTTGGTTTCAGCTGCTATAAGCTCTGGCAGCTTCTGAGAGTGTTTGTGAACATCTTTCTGTGGAACATCCCTTCAAAGCAACTATGTATCACTCAAAGCCAAGTGCATGCAGGTGCACCTAGAAAAAGGTGTTTACTGATGTACTGTCTCATCGCTCACAGTTGACACATTGTGAGATTAAAAGGTTAGCAGCTTAAAGCTCAAAAATAATTTGTCAGGAGACTGTTAGTGGGTAATAACTGAGGGGACAAAATTTTTAAGGCAGGCATTCTCGTGTCTTAATATTGCTAGAATTGCAAGTAGTAAAGAAATGGCTAATTGAAGCAGCTGAAATATTTTTTTGTATTAAAATGGAACGGTATAATGCAAAAGGTTAGGAAATAATGTCAGTGAATATGACTAAGGTTATATTTAGAGTTTGCTTGTGGTCTGTGTTTACATGCATGCACGGGTCAACTTAAACTTGGGATAGGAATCTCTTCTACTGACACTTTCAGTGAAAGTTGAGGGATTTCAGGATCCATTAAAAAGATTTTCGAACATTGTTTTTTGCACCATTTTGAATAAATTCTTCACCATTTGTATAACAAAACTTAAATACATGGTTGGCAAAGTTGTCATTCTTGTGGCATATCCTTAACCTGGTATTAGTCCAAAGATCTGCCTGTAAAACATCCCTAACATTTGTGTCAGCAATTCCATACAAAGGTAATTATTTCCATGGTACTGTATGTCTGTTATAAAAGCTTTACCCTGACTGTTTGTGCCTTTTGAACTTACAGACAGGAAAGATATATGAAGTGTTATTTAAAGAATTGTCTTTTTTAATACATTCTCTCCAACTGTGTATTACCAGGAGTTTCTTGAGGTTTTAAGTGCTTTCTATGCCTCTGGAACCTCTTTACTTACTCTTTCTCAATGTTAAAGGTCCAGCATGAGATATAGTTTTGAACTATTATTGTATTATTTACTGCTGCTCTGCTAGGTAGAATCTCAAATTCTTTGCTCTTTTTACTTTTGTACAAAATTACAGAGGAGTTTAGCTCTTGGGAATGAAGAGTCATTTATTTATATTTTTTTTTATATTTTAGTATTATTATTAATACTTTGCAAATGTAAAGAATTAGCATAGAACTGCCTGAACTTCAAAGTTCTTGAGGGAAAGCTTGTTGGATACTATTTTGTATCATTATTAATCTTCTCATTAGAGTCTTTCTTCTCCCTTAAATATATCTTTAATTGTGGTTTTCTGTGGCTAACCCTTGCCACTTACATTTCATCACATACACATACATGTTTAGATATTAAGTTTGATCTACGTCATTCCTATTTCTGAAGGATACTAAGCAATAATAATACAGCCAACTTTATAGATTGGTGGCACTGATGGCTCTGATTGAATGAATAAGGAGTCTGTGGCAGGCAAAGAGGAGCTAAAGCCAGGAGTGTTCATAAATACTTCTGTTCTTAAGGTGAGGATAACCAGGTTGGTACACTCATTCTGTATTTTGATTATGAAATTCTCTACTCCAACAGTTACTAAGGCTACTAATGCTGGAAATCTTCAGTCAGTAACTTTTATCTAAGTATTTCTAAAGTGTTGGCAGAAGAACTCTCTGGATTTTCAGTATCAATTTTCTTTGTAGCTTGGAGCACTGGTTGTGTTCCAGAAGCCTGTGAGAGTTAATGTCGTGGTAACTTTTTTTTCTAAATGGGAGAGATAAGGAAGGTAATTATAAGTCTGTCAGTCTAATGTTAGTCTCCAGCAAAATAATGGAAATGCAAATGTGTGACTAGAGTAATAAAGGATTGAATTCCTCTGGGGCAAACAATATGTCTTATAAGCACAACTGTTCTTATAAGATATAAGAAAGGCAGCTCAAGGTACAGAAAGGGGGATGCTAGCCAATAAAGCATTTAGGTGCCATACGAGGTAATAAGGGTAATAATAATAGGTAGAGCTTAGGGTTTTCATCCAGAAGAGTGGCCAACAGACCTGATGTAAATATTGAATGTATAAACAGGGTGGTACAGAATAAAACTAAGGACATCATTCTTTCTCTTCTGCTCTGTGCACCTTGGGGATACAAAATCTAATCCTATTTCCCGCTATTCAGCAAGGATGTTGGAAATGCGAAGAAGGCTTGAACAAGAGCCTCAAGACTGGAGCGTGTCCAGAGGAGGGCAACAAAGCTGGTGAGGGGTCTGGATAATAAGACGTATGAGGAGCAGCTGAGGGAACTGGGGTCATTCAGTCTCAGGAAGAGGAGGCTCAGAGGAGAACTTATCTCTCTCTACAACTACCTGAGGGGAGGTTGGATTGAGATGAGGGTCAATCTCCTCTCACAGGCTACCAGTGAGAGGACAAGGGGAAATGGCCTCAAGTTGCACCAGGGCAGGTTTAGACTAGCTATCAGGAAAAATTTCTTCACTGAAAGAGTTAAACATTAGAACAGGTTGCCCAGGGAGGTGGTGGAGTCACAGTCCCTGGAGGTGTTTAAAAAGCATCTAGCTATAGTACTTAGGGACTTGGTTTAGTCTTAGGGACATGGTTTTAAATGACGGTGATAGGTTGATGGTTGAACATGATGATCTTGAAGGCCTCTTCTGACCTTGGTAATTCTGTGATTCTGTGATTCTGTGTAGTGGTTTAAACTCGAGTAGTTTTTTCAGGTCACTTAGCAAACAAAGTCATTAAGGGAAGACCTGATATTAATCTAAGCTTAAAATCTAGCAGGCAAAGATGTAAACAGATAGTAGATGATTTCGTACCATAAATAAAGAACCATAGTGACACCTCTGAAAATAGCGATCGTGAATTCTTTAAGATGGGTAGTTTATAAGTCAAAGTTGTGATTTTCTAAGGCAGAATCTCTCTTACAAGTAGGAATTTCTTCTGGGAATTCCCAAGCCCTTAGTAATACTGCATGTCAGACTGCGTGATAATAGCACTTTCTGGCTTTCTAATCTGCCTCTGTGTGTCAGCAAAGCAGGTTTGGCTTTGAGTTGTGCTGACAGTAATGCATGGCTGTAATCTAATCTCAGAGCACATGGTGTTGTGCTAGAATAGGCCTCCACTCATACCCACTGGCCCATGGGGTAATACCTTCCAGCTGCCTCTTGAGCACAAGAATAATAATGAAAAATCATACTGTTTTAACACTGACAATAAAGACAGTATTTTATTGTCAACAATTTACTTTGAGAGCCAAGAATAATACAAATAAGAAATCTAAATATGAGTCATGATGTGAGGTCTGCTTACTCTTAAAGAAGGTTTTTCAAGTATCAGGACTACCGTGCAGAATGCTTTTTCCATATAGTATGGTTTAGTTTCGTTTAGTCTAGTTTACTGTGGGTGAATATCTCTACAGCTTTGCAGATTACTCCCATATGAAACCTTTCCCTGTACTATCTAAGGAATAATTGGCCATTGTAGAAGACCCATTTGATATTAGCTTCCACTCTACAGTTACTAGGGTGTAGCATTAAAATAGGACATTTTCAGTCATTACTACTTGCATCACTTCCAGTAAATTATTTTAAAGTTATTGTGGGTTCTTATTGATCAGAGTATGAAATTAAAAGTATTACAAAGAGCAAAACTGAATACATTTTACTTCTCTCACAGAAATATTTTAGATTATCAGAATAAGCATGATATTTTAATTGAAATTTAATATTTTAATGTTTTTCATTTTTAGCCTAAGATTATAATACTTTTTCTTTACAAAGGAGTTTTAAATAGTACTATTACAGAGATCTATCTGCATAGATTTCTGAAAATACATTCATAAACACAGAAAGATACAGAACTTGCAGCAACATGAAGAGCAAACTCAGTTTTATTGTTCATGGTACAGAGATTTGCAACCATTTGCTTTAAACTACAGTCTTCAAATATAGAGTGTATATATCTCCTCCATTTAAAAAATACTCTTTTACACTAATGTTTATTCTGTTTAATTTACAGTATGACAAACATAGATATGCACAATGTAATACTTGATTATGCCTATGCATTTGTATTACAGTACCTTCTAAATTAATCAGAATATATTCCAAGGTATGAGTTAGTATTTTTAGGATTTTTTTTGCCCTGTCTCATTTTAGGTCTTTGTAAGAATTCTGCAAGTGGTTAAGTGAGCATGATCTCAAAAAGACTGTGGGAAGTAAATGCACTAAAGTGAACAAATATTCAAGAATGTTTCAGATTTATATGGACTGTATTTTTCTACTCATTTTCTTAAAGTAAGCAAGAAGGGGTAGTTAAATGACTTTTAGTACTAATGTGTCATACTAATAAAAACGTATTTAAACACTCTTTAGATTAGTGTTGGCCTTGAGGCAAGAAAATTTATTGAGTGATCACACTTGATGATCATTAATAGAATTTCACTTTTTATTATATGAGTTAACTTTTTTTCTGTAAAAACCTGCCACAGTTAGGACTTTATTCTACTCATTTCAGTGGTGTAATGACAGCACTCCGGGTGTGGGGACAGAGTGAGGCTATGCTGAAGCTGAGTGTAGGTCTCAACATTGAGGGACTATAATGGTTTTTGCTACCTGGCCCTAATGTGATCACATATATGCAAGCTGGTGTGAGGTTTGCCCATTCTGCTCTGCTGACATCAACAGGTGGGAGGCATAGAACAGTGAGGAATGTGAAGGGAATTCATAGTTGTCCACGTGTGGTTGCTCTTTAGATTTTTTATATTGCTCAGGCTGGATGAACCTTATTCTTGTTTCTTAATGCAGTTTCTGCATTAATGGTAAAAATTACTTACAATTACATGTGAGACCTCTGCCTTCTTTACCTACTTTGTGTACTCTGTTTACAAAGCAAGAACTTAATGAAGAATAAGCACTTAAAAAAAAAAAAAAAGGATAACAAGATAATGCTTAAGAATAAATAATTCTGCAATCTCTCTTGGGCTTTTTGTTGTCACTATTATTACCGAGTGTTCCCGCCTTGATTTCAGGTTCTGCAGAAGAACACTGCACATTTCAAGCATTTTACCAGTGAATCTCTGACTAGTAAAAGAAAAAGAACTCTTAAATCTCTACAAAAATATATGAAGGATAACTAAAAACTTCACCCCCTCATCCCTAACCTAGTCTCTAAGTAGCTAACAGATTCTCTGTGACAAAAAAAATGGTATATTATGAATGGCAATCAGAATTTGGTATTCATTACCTCAATATGCAAGACTTTATCCAAATTCTGTAGCTCTTGTTATGCTTCTTTGTGAAGGAGACCGATAAAGTGTCAGGTAACAGTATTTCTGATGGTTTTGTACTGATTCCTTTTCCTGACGTTAGTTGAGAAAGAAAAGGAAAGGGAGTTAGTGTTAACACCACCCGTCACAGCTGCAGGTCTAGCACAGGAACTATAAAACCTGAGATGACTTACTTTAGTTGAATTGTTACAGAACCTGCCAAGCTGTTGAACATGCTGTAGGGCCCTGCATTTTCTCTTGAGGCACTTGGCTTTTTTCATCAATTCTCACAAAAGCTCTATCTGATCATGTAGCCTATGACAGTACATGAAGAGGATATAAATGGGTATCTTAGATGTATGAAACAGAGCAAGGCCCAAAGAGTTAACTCAGAAAGCCAACTCTGAGCTAGAATTAAAGAACCAGGATTGTAAGACCAGTGGAACAATAACATCTGGACAAAGAACGCTGTCATACTGACACAAAGAACATAGAGTAAGAACACAGAAAGATAAAGAGCACTGAAGATGCTAAAAGACTAACGTAAATCTTACGTAAATCTTACATGAATAGAGATAGGAAAGGAACAAGGAGAGATACGGGACAGGAGTCCAAAGACTATTGCAAAACATACATTGTAGTCAGCAGAATCAAGAAAAGTTCAAAACCCTGCCCAAGGAAGAAGAGCAAAACCACGACCCCTAAAGATGAAGTAACAGGATGTGCCACCAAGAATCTCCCCAAATTGAAGACCACGCCTATAACTCCACCTTAACTCTGCCTGCTATGAATATTAAAA